>JABUQX010093373.1:27500-32640 GCA_015478945.1 Trachelipus rathkii | reverse complement strand
AGGATATAATGTACAAAGGCAAATCAGAACATTTTAAGCAAGAATAAACTGCTAACATTAACAAAGGATCCCACTTAACACCAGTAAAGTAACTAACAAGACTCACAAAAACATAAACCTATTCTTACTTTATCAACCATATCTCCAACATGACAATGTTAAATTTACATTAACACATAGTAATAATTAACAAAAAAATTAGCATAACCTAACCTAACCCGTAATACCTAATGGGTAAGGGCAAACAAAGTAAGTTTTTACTCTCTGTAAAGTTAACTATGAGCATTTAGTGTACTTAACACACAAACAACCAGACGAAAAACAGCTATCATTTAACAACTAGTCAATAAAGCGAACATAAGCGGGAAGTAAAACAAGTTTTCATTTTTATAACATATATTTTCATTGAAAAAGCGTTATATAAATACATAAAAAAATATAAATACATAAAAACATAACCTTATTTTCTATATATCTAGTACGTTCTATATATCTCTCTAAAGATTCAACACCCTTTGAAAGAATGTAAGTATAAAGGCCTTCAGTAGCACTAAACCATTTTTCGGCATATTTTGATTCAGCAGCACTCATTCTCTCATACAGGAGAGAAGTAAACTCAGCCAAGCTGATAGTTATTAACGCATTCCTGTATACTGCATTATACGGGAAACCACATGTTTCGGTGTAAATATCATAGATTACACCATGTGCTATATGTATTATGTCCTCAAGTATGTCAACATCGTTAAGATGTGATGTTAATTCGTTTTTTATTTTAAGCAACGCTGTAATATTTTTCAGGTGGTGTCGAACGGTGAAACCTATACACGTACGTATGAAGGTCACACAATCGATGGGTTTCCAGTAGTTGCGTACATCAAGGGTTTTAATATTGTCACACGACGAGAACACAACGTCTATTCTATTAGAACCACTTATGTTGTCGTCCCAGTTAGATATTTCACTAAGCGTTGATCTTTCGGATAACAAACACTTATCCTCTACCCATGCAGCAGCGATGTCGATAATCTTGATGAATCCATCAGCACAAACGAATAAAGGTCTTTATTTGGACCCTTTTGGGCAGGAATACAAGCAAAACGTAACGACTGCCATTGGTTTACGATTAATATAAATGACACGATCATTGGAATTTAACGAAGCTCCTCGTGAAGATATCAACAAACAGTGTAGAGATGCGTGAAATGTCATCGTACCAGTACAGCGAAAAAATGTCCTACTGACGGAATCGTATGCGTAAACAACCCTTAAATAGGTAATGAGATTTCTTTCTTTCAGCCCAATCAGAAGAAAGTAAACAAGAATACAACGCACAAACGAACCATATCAGTCAAAAGGGTATATATTCTCGCTAAACAACAACAAACAACAACAACAACAACAACAACAACAACAATAACACAGTACAAAAATATACAAGGAATAGTTTCTTTATATACCAACCAACGATATATTGCAACGTTAACATTGTTTTACATTAATAAGCTAACATTAGCATTACCAGAAACTAAGCAATATATTGTCAAGGGAACAAAATCTAACACACCTACGCTAGAATAACAACTAACAATTAAACAAAGTCCATACTTAACAACGGTAAAGTACCTAGCACAGCATACAAAACGTGACCTATTCACACTTTTTCACATAATCTCTAAAATTATCAATGTTAATTTACATTAAAACGGATTAACGTAGCATTTCGAGTATAATTTCGGATAAACATAGCACAAAATGAGTGCTTATATACTAACATCGGAATATATGCTAACATACAAGCGTTTTCATATTAATTAAATAACATAGCATCATATGAACTAAGAAAATTAATGGTAAAACACAAATAACACATATTTAAGCCACGAATTAAAGTGTTAACTTAACAAAGTTCCACACTTAACACCTGTAAAGTAACGTAACATTGCCATACAAACGTAACCTATTCATACTTTTTCATGCATATCTCTAACATATTAACGTTAATTTTACATTGACACAGTAATATTTAACAAGGATTTATCATAATCTTGTCCAATTATCATACAGTAACCTAACATATCTCCCGTATGAATAATCAGCTAACATCCTGAAAATTCCCTACTTATCAAAGGTAAAGTAGCTAATAGGTCATACAACTCGATATGTTCCCACCTTTCTCGCATATCAGCAACAGGTAAAGCCGCATCATCTAACAAAATCCACAAAGTGACCAATCTATCAAACATACCAACATCTGGAACTATTGAATTAACATCATCCTTCAGGTCAAGTGTCACCGTCGTGAGTATAACATCAATTGACCTATGAATAAACATAGACATTAGCAAAATTCTAGGGCAAACCTAACATTACCCAACAAAAACTTAACCTAGGCTCACGTTTCTAACACATCATCGTCAGTTAACACAGTAATATCGTACAAAAACTCGTCATTTCTCTAACAAATCAGTGTTTTTTTTTACAATTGTATAGTAATTTTTAAAAAACGAACCTACTTACCGAATAAACAGTTTTCATTAATCAAGAGTATCTAAAGCAACACATAACCTACCGAGAGAAAACCCAGGGGGATGCGACCCTTGTAACACCTAACGCTTTCAGGAGGTAACCTGAAATATTTTTATCCTTACCCTATTTTAGACCCCGCCCCCCTTTCAGAAAATATCAATTCAAAACTGGTAGATTTGGCAACAGCGCATCATACAGAGGCGATTTGATAGCACTGTAAGCACTGTAAACACTACTTGGAGATCAACCCAGAGAGATGCATGAAGACCCATCTCGGGGTACCCTGAAGGGGGTGTAACTAACATTACTCAACAAAAACTTAACCTAGACTCACGTTTCTAACACATCATCGTCAGTTAACACAGTAATATCTTACAAAAACTCATCATTTCTCTAACAAATCAGTGTTATTTTCACATTGTCATAGTAATATTTAACATAACGTACCTAACTTACGAATAAACAGTTTTCATTAACCAAGACTATCTAAAGCAACACATTACCTTCCAAGAGAAATCCCAGATTGAAAGGTAATGTGTTGCTTTGGGGTCTAAAATAGGGTAAGGATAAAAATATTTCAGGTTACCTCCTGAAAGCGCTAGGTGTTACAAGGGTCGCATCCCCCTGGGTTTTCTCTCGGTAGGTTATGTGTTGCTTTAGATACTCTTGGTTAATGAAAACTGTTTATTCGTAAGTTAGGTACGTTATGTTAAATATTACTATGACAATGTGAAAATAACACTGATTTGTTAGAGAAATGATGAGTTTTTGTAAGATATTACTGTGTTAACTGACGATGATGTGTTAGAAACGTGAGCCTAGGTTAAGTTTTTGTTGGGTAATGTTAGGTTTGCCCTAGAACTTTGCTAATGTCTATGTTTATTCATAGGTCAATTGATGTTATACTCAAGACGGGTGACACTTTGATGAAGATGATGTTAATTCATAGTTCCAGATGTTAGTAGTATCTTTGATAGATTGGTCACTTTGATTGAGGGATTTTTTTAGATGGATGCGGCTTTACTGTTTCTAATATGCGAGAAAGTGGGAACATATCGGAGTATGTTGTATGTCTATTAGCTACTTTACCCTTTATAGTAGGGAATTTTTCAGGATGTTAGGCTGATTATTCATACGGGAGATATGTTAGGTTACTGATATGATAATTGGACAAGATTATGATAAATCCTTGGTTAATATTACTGTGTCAATGTAAATTAACGTTAATATGTTAGAGATATGCATGGAAAAAAAGTATGAATAGGGTTACGTCTTTTGTATGCCAATGTAGTTACTTTACAGGTTTAAAGTGTGGAACTTTGTAAATGTTAACACTTTTATTCGTGCTTAAATGTGGCTAGTTTGTGGTTTTACATTATTCATTCTTAGTTCATTATGATGCTAGTTTAGCTTTTATTAATATGAAAAACCCTTGTTATGTTAGCATAATATTTCGATGGTTCAGTATATAAAGAAACTCATTTGCTATGTTTTCGAAATGCATACTCTAAATGCTTACGTTTTTTAAAATTTTTTTTTCCAAAATGATTAGTATCATTTTCGTTGATATGTTAGAGATTGCTTGAAAAGAATGAATAGGTTACGTTTTTGTATGCTGTGCTAGGTACTTTACCGCTGTTAAGTATGGAACTTTGTAATGTTAGTTGTTTATTCTAGCGTAAGGTGTGTTAGATTTTTGTTATTGTACAATATATTCTTAGTTCTGTTCATGCTATTTTAGCTTTATTAATGTGAAAGCAATGTTACGTTAGCTTATTCATAGTGGCTGGTATATAAAGAACTTATTTCTTGTACTATGTTATTGTTGTTGTTGTTGTTGTGTTGTGGTTGTTGTTGTTGTTGTGTTGTGTTGTTGTGTTGTTGTTGTTGTCTAACGAGAATATATATCCTTTTGAACTTGATATGGGTTCGTTTGTGCGTTGATATTCTTATTTACTTTTCTTTCTGATGGGCTGAAAGAAGAATCTCATTCGCTATAAGGGTTGTTTACGGCATACGATTATCCGTCAGTAGGCATTTTTTCGCTTACTGGTACGATGACATCTCCTCGCATCTCTACACCGTTGTTATATCCTTCACGGGAGCTTCGTTATTCCCATGGATGTGTATTATATTTAATCGTAAAACAAATGGCACCGTCGTTACGTTGCTTGTATTCCTGCCAGAGGGTCAAATAATAGACCTTTATTCGTTTGTGCTGAAGGATTCATCAAGATTATCGACTCGCTGTGCAGGGTAGAGGATAAAAGTTTGTTACCGAAAGTCAACGCGTTAGTGAAATGATCTAATGGGAAGACAACATTAAGTGGTTCTTGAATTAGAATAGACGTTGTGTTTCTCGTCGGTGACAATATTAAAACCCTTAATGTACGCCACGGACTGGAAAACCCATCGATTGTTGTGACCTTCTATCGCCAATTGTATAGGTTTCACAGTTTCGGAAACACCTGAAAAATATTACCAGCATGTGCCATTAAAATAACAAAACGAATTAACAATCACATCTTAACGATGTTGACATACTTGAGGACTTAATACATGTTCAACATGTTGTAATGAATGATCTTTACACCGAAACATATGGTTTCCC
>JABUQX010093373.1:10000-12500 GCA_015478945.1 Trachelipus rathkii | reverse complement strand
AGCAAGGAATTCATTTTGGCTACATAGTCAGATTTGTCCAGGATGACAACACCACCACCCTTATCGGCTTTTCTTATTTCAATAGTTTTATTACTACGCAAACTTGCAATTGCGTTCCTGAATCTTTCGGGTATATCAAAGTTTTCTTGTTTTAAAAGCTTAGTGACCAATGGCAAAATGCATTTGAATTCTGATAATTGCGCAATGGTGTTAATTTTGGTTCTATTGTTGTTACGAATGGAAAAATTAAGTCCTAGGCTCAAGACTTCTCTCTCGGCAACACTCAAAGTGTGAGACGATAAATTAGTAACTATCTGAGTGCGAGTAAACTTTGTCCATTGGGAGTTACTTATTAAGCCTTGTAATTTGTGATTAGAATTTGCAATGATACGTGCAGAGGATTTACTAATATCTAAAAATATACGGTCATAAAAATGCTTCAAAACGAGAGGATGCATTAACCTTTTCAAATGAGCATGAATAGAGTCTGTGAGAAAATATATCCTCTTCAAATGGATATTAATCGATTTAATACGGTTTCTTAAAATTATTCTATAAATATCAGGAAAAGGAGAATTACTGAAATTTATATAGTTGCGAGGCACTAAAGAAACAGGGATAACTTGCTCTCGAATGCACTGTTTTAAAAATTCAATTGATCGTTTACTTTTCATGATTTTAAACTTATTACTTTCTAGGCGACGTAGGTCCGAAATAAGGTAGGGGTAACAAGAAAAGATATCACGTATAGTAGGTAAAGAATTCATGGTTATTAATATATATCAAAATTATTTTTATGAGTTACTTCCACCTTCACTGCACTCGAACACAAATTAAAGTAAAAAACCACTAAATATAACAAAGAGGGTAAAAAAGAAAAGAGAAAAATTAGCACTTTAATTGTGAGATATTAAAAGGGAGGGGGGGAAAGCGTGACGTTTCACACTTCTAGTGTCTTCTTTTTTTTTTTTTTTTTTTTTTTTTTTTTTTTTTTTTTTTTTTTTTTTTTTGCTTCGTAGGTTACTTCCTGATTCATATTTTTGCTATTTCATTTACATTTATTTTTTAGCTGGCGTCTGAAGAAGACACGAGGAAGTGTTGAAACGTCACGCCTTTCCCCCCCTCCCTTTTAATATCTCAAGATTAAAGTGCTAATTTTTCTCTTTTTTCTTTTTTACCCTCTTTGTTATATTTAGTGGTTTTTACTTTAATTTGTGTTCGAGTGCAGTGAAGGTGGAAGTAACTCATAAAAATAATTTTGATATATATTAATAACCATGAATTCTTTACCTACTATACGTGATATCTTTTCTTGTTACCCCTACCTTATTTCGGACCTACGTCGCCTAGAAAGTAATAAGTTTAAAATCATGAAAAGTAAACGATCAATTGAATTTTTAAAACAGTGCATTCGAGAGCAAGTTATCCCTGTTTCTTTAGTGCCTCGCAACTATATAAATTTCAGTAATTCTCCTTTTCCTGATATTTATAGAATAATTTTAAGAAACCGTATTAAATCGATTAATATCCATTTGAAGAGGATATATTTTCTCACAGACTCTATTCATGCTCATTTGAAAAGGTTAATGCATCCTCTCGTTTTGAAGCATTTTTATGACCGTATATTTTTAGATATTAGTAAATCCTCTGCACGTATCATTGCAAATTCTAATCACAAATTACAAGGCTTAATAAGAAACTCCCAATGGACAAAGTTTACTCGCACCCAGATAGTCACTAATTTGTCGTCTCATATTCTAAGTGTTGCCGAAAGAGAAGTCTTGAGTCTGGGATTTAATTTTTCCATTCGTAATAACAATAGAACGAAAATTAACACTATTGCGCAGTTATCTGAATTCAAATGCATTTTGCCGTTGGTCACTAAGCTTTTGAAACAAGAAAGTTTTGATATACCGCAAAGATTCAGAAACGCAATTGCAAGTTTGCGTAGCAATAAAACAATTGAAATAAGAAAAGCCGATAAGGGTGGTGGTGTTGTCATCCTGGACAAATCTGATTATTAGCCAAAATGAATTCCTTGCTCAGTGATGTAAATGTATATGAGCCGCTTAATTGTGACCCCATTAATTCTTTAACCTATCAATTCAATAGATACGTCAAACCAAAGTTAAATAAAGAAACTTTAGTCAAGTTAACTGTTCATAACCCTACTTTACCTTATATGTATGGCATTCCAAAATTACATAAAGAAAATCATCCCTTAAGACCTATAATTTCCAGTCGTAATGATGTCTTCTCCAAGCTAAACAAATGGTTGGCTGGCTTTTTATCGCCACTGCTGGGTAACATTTCCAACTCCCATATTAATAACAATACTCGTTTCCTCTCCAAGGTGGGAAAAACCTTGCCCTCTCATCATACTATAATTAGTTTCGATGTCATTAATCTCTTCACCAATATCCCTATTGATCATGTATTTCAGTTTTTGTCCGAAAAGTTAAGTTCACTCCCTTTACCTGTCTCAGTTTCAGACTTCACA
>JABUQX010093373.1:0-5000 GCA_015478945.1 Trachelipus rathkii | reverse complement strand
AGATATTGACGTAGAAAGCTGAAACTTGGTATACATGTTCCTTAAAATGAAACGTCCATAAAAAAAAAAAAAAAAAAAAAAAAAAAAAAAAATTAAAAAATTAAAAAAAAAAAAAAAAAAAAAAAACAAAAAAAATTAAATAAAAAAAAAAAAAAAAAAAAAAAAAAAAAAAATTCTTTTTAAGATGAAAACTTTGAAAATTTAACAGTTTTCTACATTACTTATAAGCAGTAAATTCAGTAATCATAAATCAAACTACCCACGCCCTACAACTTCCATGATCTATTGATCTATTGATCTATTGATCTATTGTCTATTGATCTATTCATATTTTGTATAACAAAACAAAACTTTTATACTTTTTTATGTTTATAAACTTAAAAAATTTTTTATTTTTAGATTTATTTTTATTTAAAGTAGTAATTCAGTCAATCAGTAAATCAAACTACCTTCCAGCCACCCTCCTGTCATTCCGTGATCTTTGATCTAATGTCTATTGATCTAATTGATGCAAGTCAATATTTTTTATTAAAATTGATGTTGTTTTACATACCCTAAAAGCAGTAAATCAGTAATCAAAACCCTCCAAACACCTTCCTACCCTTTTCCGTGATCTATTGATCTTATTGATCTATTTGATTCTATTGATCTATTGATTCAAGTCATATTTTTTTGTTAAAATTGTTATGTTTTACATACCTAAAGTAAATCAGTAAATCAGTAAATCAGTAAAGCAGTAAATCAGTAAATCATAGTACCATCAACCATCCCACCCATTCGTGATCCATTGATCTATTGATCTATTGATCTATTGATCTTTAGATCCATTGAATTTTTTACTAAAATTGTCATGTTTTAATACCCTAAAGCAGTTATAAGTAAATCAACCAATGCCAAAACCTTCCTAACCCTCCCATGATCCTATTGATCTATTTGATCTATTGATCTATTGATTCTATTGAATCTATTGATTCAAGTTTCCTTTCTCTTTAGTATAATAAATAAGTTCTTTGGATAAAAAGCGGGAAAAGAAAACAAGTTTTTATTTTAAAGCATTTATAACATAAGTGCAGACCTTTTCTTGTTCATTAGTGTTTGGGTATTATCCTAGAATGGACGTTGGTAAATTTATGTTCCGTGCTCCTGCTACATGTCTTGTGTCTGGTCCTACAGGATGCGGGAAAACCTTTCTTTTATTAAACATTTTAAAAGAGGTTGAGATTTTCGAACAAAAGCCTGTTAAAATCATTTGGTGCTACAGTGTTTACCAAGAAAAGTTTAATGATTACAAAGATGTGATTCAATTTCACGAAGGTATATACGATGTAAAGTCTTTGGAAAATATACAGGGTCACAAAATTATAATCCTTGACGATTTGATGCATAAATTGAATAAGGATATAGCAGAAACTTTCACAGTTTACCTCTCATCATTTAAACATTACAGTATTTTTTATAACACAGAATATCTTTCAATCAGAAAAGTAATGAGGGATGTGTCTTTAAACACACAGTATTTAATTTTGTTTGGGCAAAGAAGGGATATGAGTCAAGTCAATGTTGTGGCTACCCAAATGTTCCCTACTCAACGTAAAGAGTTCCTAAAAGTATATAAAGAAGTTACCTCTGCCCCTCACGGTTATTTACTCTGTGAGCTTCATCCTAAGAACACGCATAGAGTGTTACTTCGTACAAATATCTTGCCTAACGAGATTGAGACAGTGTACATACCTGAATAATGAGTACTCTAGTAGCAGATTATTTACCTCTTATGAGAAAATTTAAAAACCTGAAACCTTCTGAAACGTAAACTGATCTGTGAAGATGAAAGATTTATACAATGTATAGCAGAAGTATGCCTAAATCTTATAAAAGGAAATGTTCCTTTAAACAAACCTCAGAAGTAAAGCTACGCGTCATAGAAACATCATTAAAAAACTTGCTGGTTAACGTAAGAAAACTTAAAAATAAAAAGAAGCTATTACAGAAAGGTGGGGGTGTGTTCCTACCTTTACTCTTTTCCGTTATAGTACCTTTGATAACCAAGTGGCTTGCTCAATGATGAAGAAGGTAGTGGTTTTACCCTACAGCGATTATGAGAAGATGAAATATAATACGGGAACCCTACCTCTACAACAGCCAATCAACAACAACAACAACAACACAACCAACAACATCAAACAACCAAAACAAATCAACAACAACAACAACAAACAACAACACAACAACAACAAAAACAAACACAACAACAACAACAACAAACAACACAACAACAACAACAACAGTTCGAAAGCCTCAATCAAACCCTCAACGCAAAGATCGTTATTATCCCTTTCCAACATTGATTCAACAGGCAGCCTTTGAGTTTTATATTGATCCGGCAAGTTGAACAGATAAATCAATTACGAGAAGGAACTGTGCATCATATATTAAACTCTGATGTTAACATTCATGAAAAAAGGAATGCCTAATCAAAAAATGCTATACAAAAAAATTAGAAGATAAAAAAAATTTATTAACTTCATCCAAAAAAAACACACCTCCAACCCCCGCCACTACAATTTGAAAGTGAAAAGACGAAGATAATTTTACAACATAATAACCTCAGGAAAGACTTACCATAGGATAAGAAAACGATTAGCCTATATAAAAGATTTTTAAAAGATCAGCTTACCTGGAATGAACTCGGTCAAATCATTATTGACGGAGAAACAATAGCAGGATCGAATATTGTTGACTTGATATCTGATCTCTCACGTGATTGGAAGAAGGCTCCTGTGGCAGGATGGAACAGGATCAAACAAGAACTTCAAACTATTAATTTCCCGAGAACTTTAATCCAGAATAAACAAAGATTAACGGAACTGGATAATATTCCAATGGCTCCTAGACCTGACGTGAGTCCCCGCTGGTAACTTCTTTTGCAGCATCGGATAGATAAAAGATGCTAAGTAGACCAGTACATTAACGTTCAAGTGCAGGAAAGAATAAGAAAACAAAAAACCGAATCTTACGCTTCAAAAATGGACTTAGTTCCTAATTAATTTATTATTGTAACTTTTTTATAATTTAAGTAGCTGTATTGTTTTGTTAATTTTAAGGCGCTTGTAATTTCAATATAGTTAATATTAATTCTTGTAATTGAAAATAACAATATTTTCTATAAGACATTGTTGCCGTTTTTATATCCCCGCTTATCAGTAATTCGCCTGTATATCTTTTAAATATTGAAATTGTATTTGGGAATTCAATTTCTACTATTTATGCAACCCATCTTTATTACTTTGATGTGAAACAACCTTACAGTTATGGAGGCTTTTCAAGGTTCGCTTCAAGGTTTCCTCATATAAATAAAAAAGAATTGAAAAATTATTTACAAGGTGAGGATGCTTTTACCCTACATAAACCTATACGAAAAAAATTTCCAACACGAAAAACCGTAGCCCTCCACTTAGATAATGTATGGCAACTTGATTTGACTGAAATGATAAAATATAAAGTTTACAATGAAGGGTATCAATACATTCTTTTTGTGATAGATGTATATATTCCCAGAATACTTATGGTTAAGAAAAAACGGTTTTAAAAAAGATAAAAATAAAGAAGTCAAAGACTGTAGCTGCTGCAGTCAGAGAAATTATAAATGAGGATAATAGATATCTCAAATGATGTGGAACAGATAAAAGGTACAGAAGTTTTTAGGTAAAGGGTTTTCAACTGATACGTTAAGAGTATGATATTGGGTACTCCATAACAACTTTCAGTTAATAAAAGCTGCAATAGTTTGAAAGAGAGTAAAAGAACTTATAAAGAAAAAGAAATGCATCCAGGTTTCACAGCACGATGGAAGTAGGAATACATTTAATATATAGATGTACTGCAAGACTTGGCTTATTCTTATAATAGGTCTTATCATCATAGAACAATTAAGAAGACCCCTCTAGAGATGGTGAAGACAAAAACCTTATTGTACAGGGTGGAACCTCGTTCGCAGAAGAAAAACTTAAAAGATAACACAAGGCATTAAACCTAGGAGAAGTTATGTGAGAGTGTTCGTTAGGCCTCACGATGAAGAAAAAATTTTCAAGAAAAGGGGATATGGAGCGGGGGATGGTCGAGAGAAAGTTTTTAAAGTAGTATACAAATCAGAGAATTCCCAAGAGAACCCGGCGGGTTACAAATTTATAACTGATCTTCGAGGATTTTAGAGATTTGGTGAAAACAAATAAGAAAGGAGGGGTTTCATATAAACAAGAAATACATGAAAATAAGGATTTGAGTACTAAGGAGTCCAGAGTATAACAAAATAGAAAAAATATTAGGATCTAAAGGAAAAGGAAAAGAAATAAACAGTCTCCGCTTGTCCATGGATGGATAGGTTACCCAGCGAAGTTTAATAGTTATATAAATGCTAGTGAAATTAAGAAACATTGATCAGTTTACTTTGTGAACATGGAGAGTGAAAGATCCATTTCCTATTAAAACTCTGCCTCATTCGGCTTTAATATGGATCTATATTCTGACAAATTAAATATAATCAGACTATTATAAAACAAACCCCAATTATTTGAAAACACTATAACTATTTGATCGAGAAATGTATGAGAACGAGGATTAAGTGAAATAATATTCTCGACGTATACGGATGGGCTGCCGATATAGAGAAATATGCTGTTTCATATATAGTGGCTTTTTTTTTTCGAATTTAGAAATAATGTCTGAATAATGTTAAAAAAATGTATTTAAAAAAGGGTAAAAGCCATAATATTGCATCCATGCCACAACGGGCACACCCAATGAATATTTCGTATGAAGAAACTTATTTAGTAGAAAGCACGGGGGTCCTCTATAATCGGTTACTGATTAGTGTTCATTAAGACTTAAAACAAAAAATACCATTTTGAAAGAAAGTCAAAATATGTAAAAGATTTAGTTGTTTTTGTTAATAATAATCCGTTAACCCAAAGAACAGAAGATAAACGTGTTAATCACATGTCACA
>JABUQX010093372.1:12500-28618 GCA_015478945.1 Trachelipus rathkii | reverse complement strand
ATCACCACATATAAGCTACGCCCTCCTTACTATAACGATTATGTACACCTCACTACAATAATCATGTACACCTAAAAAGAGCTCAACGGAAATTTCCATTGTTATGTGTTAATGTTTTATGCAGTTATTTAAATATTTAAGAACTGATTCAAAATTTTGTAAGGGCCAATCACAGCCAAAGAGGTTTGATTTGAGGGCCAAAAGATGCTTTGGGCGAGAGTCCAAAGTCAGTTAGCATCCGTTACGTCACATGAAGAGGACGCGTTTTGTAATTTCCGGCCCTGTGTAAAGCCGGCTAAATATAACATTGATAAACATAAATTCTATTCTCTATAATAATTAATAAATGTTTTTCAAAAACTTAATTGTGAAGTGTGTCATGATATCAATTATTAAGTGCTGTGCTAAATAAACTTTAAACGGAATAGCTACTTTTAATTTCCAATTAACTCTGTTTTGCTAGTTTCTAGCGCTACAAGTATTTGGTAACCCCAGTAATAACCCGAATCCAATGCTTTAATGATTAAAAAAGAAAAGTGAAAAAAACGAGTTATTTTTCTATTAGCTAACGCGAAAGACAGATTAAGTGGCTACGAAACACTCCAAATAAGCAAAAGAAAACTCAACTCACAATTTAAAAATCTCCCCAAATTTTCTCACTTGCCGTCAAAAAAAATAAAAATAAAAAATAAAAAATAAAAAAAGAGAGAAAGAGAAGAAAAATATTTAAATATGCATTATACCAAAAAGAAATCGATCAAAACACAGCGAGGAAAGGGTAACCCTCTCTGACTTTAAGATCCCCCCCCCCCCTGAACAAACTCCCGTCAACTGTCAAGAGGTGGACTCCTCATCGCAATATGAAACTGAATCTGAAAATAAAACACCAAGCATTCAAATGACTTTAAAACGAACAAAGAGTCGCCTCTCTTCTGACTCATTGAGAAAAGGGAGGAAGTCAAGACTCTCCCACTACAAGTCATCCCCCACTTTTTGGAGCATGATCCGTTGGCTTGGTTACATCAGACGACAACCATTTTCAAACTAAATGATGTGACATACCCAAAAGTGAAAGTTAGGCTTTTTGACCTCCATTTTGCCAAGCAGAATAATAAATTCAGTCCGTTTTCCACTTCAAGATGACTGTTAATTGAAACTAATAAAGACGATTGAACAAGTGTATGCTCCCACCCTAAGGGCACAAATAGATTAAGTTTTTCAGGGGGGAATGCGAAGAGACGAGATGGCGAGCGCTTATGTAAATAGAGTGAGAGGCGTCTTGGGAGTAGAAAATTTTGATCTATTGACTGAAAGCGACTCAAATTTCATTAGAGAACTATTCCTGTTACAACTTCCAAAACAGATGTAAATGAGTTTGATGACTTACCAAGGCAATCAAAGCTTCGACGATCTAGTAGAATTGTCCGACAATTTAGACAGAAATTTTTTAGCTCAAAGTGGAATCAACAATTACGCTAACAGAGAAAGAGGGAGATAGGCCGGAATAAATTCCATGCAAACAGCTGAAGAAAGACCCACTAGAACAACAAGAGAATTCTCTATGCATGAATGAAATTTCAATCGCCCAATTAACGCCCAAGAAGAAACGATCAGGGAATTCAACATTTTGGCCCAAATCATCACCAATGTGGTGAAAACATTCTGTCAACTTCAAAAAATCATCCAGACTAAGAAAACAGAAGATATTCACAATTAAGGAGCACTAGGTGGCACATCACGAATACGGTGATGGACTGTGTTACTTTCACAAAAGATTTCTTCATCTCTCCTATAAATGCGAAGGACATCTATATCCTATGTACACCCTTATCTCTCCCGCTCCCCAAATTCTACGACGCAGCAAGCAACTTCGACGTCATCGATGGAGGGAAACTCGTTGAGAAGGTCTACCTAACCAGATGCGGTGGACCTGGTAAATACTAATCAGCAAGGAACTCTGGTATCTTTTTGACCCCATGTAGAGGTATGTTCGATTAACAATAATTATGTAACAAAGCTTAGCCTTGCAGAAAGGGTTTCTAAGTATTACATGAATCAAAGAGATAGGTTTAATAAATTTAAATTTAACGGCTCAAGAAAGTTTTTTTTTATAATAGTAAGTATGTCTTCATAGGTGGGAGAAAGGGAGCCAGGGAGGGAGCAAATATTGTCAGAAAACTTTTTCATATGTAAAATGCTTCATAAATGTATGTAATAATAATAATAATAATAATAATAATAATAATAATAATAATAATAATAATAATAATAATAATAATAATAATAATAATAATAATAATAATAATAATAATAATAATAATAATAATAATGAAACAATAATAGTAATGAAGTTACTTGTAATAACAATAATAATAACCAAGCTACTCTAAAGGAAAATGTTCGCTATAGCGAGACTGAGGAAAATGTTCCCCCGAAAGAGTTTGAGACTCTCCCCCCTCCAAGTCAACAGCTAAGGGAATGCATGGAGTAGAAACGAACAAAAATTCAAATTCCATTTGTAATTTTAAGGATTGTAATGACAGTAGTATTTTAAATTTAAATGTAAAGAGTTGAGAAAATTATAATTTTTTAATTAATTAATTGTATAAATTTTTAAAATGCAGAAATTTCAATTCCTCATTGTATAAACCAGAGCTTCCCAACCTGGGGTACGCGTACCACTGGTGGTACTCTGCATACCGGTTGGGGGTACATGAAGATAATGTTGATAATGGCGGAAAGCACCAACTGAAATTATTAAAAGGCAAGTTTGAAGACTTGTATATCAAGATTAATAATTAATTATTATGTACTTTCATCATACAGTAAGATAATGTGGTTACAAATTATTTAAATGCTGTCTTTATTTGTTTTGATATTAGGGTATATACTATTATAACAAGTTGAAATAAATTGTAAATTGTAAAATAAAAAATAATAGGCTATAGAAGCTTTAATTTTAGTTTTTTTATTTTTTCAGCTAACCCTAAGAACATTACTATCCAACAAAATCAAACATTTTTTTTTTTTTTTTTTACATGCAGAGAGTAGAGAAAATTGATAATTTTTTTAGAAATTAATTGTTTAAATTTTAAAAGTGTATAAACTTCAAATCCTCATTGTATAGACGATGAAGGATTTTTAGACTTTAGAGATGTTGAATGTTCGTTGCCCACTGCTTCTAAAATAGAGGCATTTGGCAACCCTAGCTGAGAATCAGTTGCCGCCCTGCCGGCCACCTTCTCTCATAGGAAAGAAATGTTTTCAAACAAACTTTATAATGTAATAGAAAAAAGGACAAAAATGTTGTATTTACTAGATTCTGGAGCTAGTTTAAATATTCAGAGAGCTACCGAGTTATATAAGTTAAAACCCATTATTATAGGTAGGCTAAAGGCGGCAAATGAAAATTTAATAAATGTATAGAATAAGAGGAAGGTAGAAATCGAAATAGGCCTACAAAAACTTTATGATGTATATTTCTATGTTGCGGATATTGAATTAAATGTTTTGGGTATTTCTATTTTTTAAAGAAAAATGAATTTATTTTAGATTTTAGGTATGGTTGTTTGTTAGATCCAAAAACTAATTTAAGCATTTCCGTCGAAAATAACGCAAATGATTTTTCTTAAAAGTTTTCTAAACTCTATTTTCCTCTCTCCCACCTTAAAATTGACATACTTCTTTGTGAATTTCCTGTAGTAAATGAATTGGTTAAAAATTATAAAGGTTTATTCGTAAACCCATATGAAAATCCAAATTTAAATTAAAAGAACGACAATTAGAACGGTTGAAAAATATATTTAAAACCTATAAAGGAAAAAGGAATGAGATTTACTCTTGCATGGGTGTTGACATCACAAATCTCACACACACAGAAAACTGTACTATGAAAGCGGGGAGGGGGGAGGGGGAGGGGAACAGAGAACTGTGCAATGAGGGCGGGGAGGGGGGGGGGGAGGGGTAGTGGAAATTGCATGTTACCGGAGAAAATTTTTTGAAATGGTTGAAAACTATTCTAACAAAGTTGAAGTGAGAGGGGAACCAATAAAATTACAAAGCATTCGTATCTCACCACACTTGTATGAAAGCGCGAGAAAGGAAAGAAATAAATTTCTCGAAGCGAAGGTGATACGTTGCACGAACAGCACTTGGGCATTTCCAGCGTCATTCTTACGAAAACCAGATGGGCGTGTCATATTAGTTGATGTCTTAAGATCGTTGAATCAAAGATCAATTTCCGACAATTTCACCTTTCCTAAAATAAATGATATCTTCCCACTGCAAGGTTGCAAATTTTTCCCCAAATTAGATTTAGTTCAGGTATATTAAAACATTCCTGTAGATGAGGAAACTCAAAAGTGTTTTACAATTTCCTGTCCATTTGATAGCTATAGTTTTAATTACCTGATACAAGGGCATAAGAATTCTACCTCCGCGTATCAACGCTGGATGTCCATTTTACTAAGGGATATTAAAAACTTGTATGTTTATTTGGATGACATTCTTTTCGCAACTGCAACAATAGAGGAGCATGTTGCAGTACTGAAAGAAGTCTTCGCGAGATTTAGGTATATGAGTGTGTATATGAGTCCGAAGAAATGCTCTTTGGCAATGAGGGAAATAAATTTAATGTTTTAATATAAGTGAAAGGGGAGTTGCACCAAATAAAGATAAAGTGCAATCAATCTTGCAAATTTCAAAACCAACCAACATAAAACAGCTCAGAGGCTTCTTTGGAGTTTATAACTTCTTCCGCTGTAATGTTGTAGACGCTGCAAGCGTATTGCAAACCTTAAACGTATTAAAAAAGAAGCTCCTATCATCAAAAAAGATAATGTGGACGGCCGAAACCGAAGGCGCTTTTAACAAAGCTAAATATAATCTGGAAGTCGTCGAAGCAAGATGGATTGGAAAGAGAAGATAAGAGAAGAGATTGGAAAGGAATGGACAAGAAAATTGAAGGGTCTGCAGAGCTCCTTTATGGGATCCGTATCTCCATCTTCCCTGGTGCATTTGCCGGAGAGTGTTACTGTCACTTTTGAGAGATTGGAATGCTAGAACTGTTAGTTCAAGGAATTCAAAATTTTTTAAGAAGAAAAACGCGAAAAATAATTTACGATTTTATAAATTTACTTTTGGATTTTAATAAGTAGAGATTTAAATTAATAAATAAATAATACTCTGGGTGTATTTAATGTTATATTCTATATTTGTTCTTTTCTTTTGAAACTTTAATCACTTGGTCATCTGATCATATGATGAATAAAATCTCCTTGAAATACTTCTAGAATTTGATTTTCGACCTTATCTTGGTCCATAATAAATCCCACCTCAACTGTCAACCTTTACTTCCCTGCAATGTTGGACAAGGCAAAATATATAATATTGATAATAATATTATTTATATATACATAACACTTCTTTTTATTATTCAAAAAATACTTAATTTTGTAACTGAATCAAGAACATTATTTTCTTATCAGAGAATTTTAAAGAATTTACGTAACTTGTAAAACATAATAATAATAATAATAATAATAATAATAATAATAATAATAATAATAATAATAATAATAATAATAATAATAATAATAATAATAATACTAATAATAATAATAATAATAATACACACATACACAATAATAATAATGATTATGATGATGATGATAGTAATGATAGTAATGTAATTTAAATTTTAGTTAATAATATTAATATTAAAAATAAAATTAGTAGTGACTAATAATATAGTGAATCTGTGTTTGAAATATATGTTCTAGCTTTTTTAATACCATACCAGTAATAATAAGACATTACTATATGTATATGTGTTTTTTTATTATGTATTTGTAGGTGTGTATGTATATATATATGTATATATATGTATATGTATATGTATATGTATATATATGTATATGTATGTGTATATGTGTATATATATATATATGTATATATGTATATATGTATATATATATATATATAGTGTATGTATATATGTATATATATGTATGTATATATGTATATATATATATATATATATATATATATTTTTTTTTTTTATTTTATATTTTTTTATAAAAACTGGTGGTCAGAAGTTGTAGCACTCCCGCCGAACAAGCGAGGGTCCCAGCTTGCACCGCTATCGGCGAATCTGAGCTATTTTCTCTTGGCTTTGGCTCCGTCCTGCTCTGACGTTAATTGAGTACACCTAGGATTAGGCCTGCCCTCGTGAGTGGTGGTGTTTATCTTTCTAAAAAAAAAAAAAAAATATGCAATAATGAAATCCACATTGCTGTCTTATCCTTATGAGAAAACCGAATTATGTTTGTACTTAAGGTGAAAGATGACGTAATTGCAAGTACGCTAATAAATGGGAACGGGTCGATTGGGATTTACGCTTTGTATAATACAGTATTGAATGAATCAGAGAGAGAGAGAGAGAGAGAGAGAGAGAGAGAGAGAGAGAGAGAGAGAGAGAGAGAGAGAGAGAGAGAGAGAGAGAGAGAGAGAGAGAGCTTTCTCATATTTTAAGGGAATTTTTGTGTATAGCCAAAGGCTGGAAAAATTTCGCTTATTTAGTAGTCAACAGAAAGTTAACAATATGCACAAGCAATAGCGGGGTAATAACTAATTATAAAAACGAAATAAAGATAAGATTCATAATGCCCGAGAATTAAGATTGTTAAACTTAATTAGTAGCTTTGATATTGAATGGAAGCTTATTACGAAATCAAAATTAAATTTTTAAATTATTTAACTGAGATAGAAGAGCTTAGATCAAATGAAGCAACAGAAAATCATAAATTGGAAGAAGCCGACGAGCTACAGTTAAATTTTCTAAGAGAGTTCCTATGGGATTCCTCTCCGACCAATGACGAGCTATTATCAGTAGAGACAGAGATTCAAACCACGCCCTCAGCTCCCAATCAAAAGTAGTAGTAGTTTAGCTAAGACCAAAGTCAAAGTGCTCCCAAGACGCCATTTTCTCTGATGTCTTGTAATGATGAAAAGAAAAGGAAATGGGGTTTAGGAATGTCCGAGAGAATTCATAAATGGGAAAAAATTAATAATAATAATAATAATAATAATAATAATAATAATAATAATAATAATAATAATAATAATAATAATAATAATAATAATAATAATAATAATAATAATAATATTAATGATATTAATAATAACACACACACACAATAATAATAATAATTATAATATTATAATATAATAATAATAATAATTATAATAATAATAAAATAATAATAATAATAATTTCAATGATAGTTATTTTATAAATTTGATAACTTATAGCAAGAGAAATATGAAAGTTATTTTATAAATTTGATAACTTATAGAAATATGAAAGAGAAATATGAAAGAGATAATCGATAAATTTAACAAAGAAATTGATTTCATGGAATAAAGCGCGGAACAGGATTCAGATACATATACTAGAGATCTGTTGCGAGGAAAAATATCCTCCGGGCTAAAGCTCTGTTACAAAGGGTTTATATGTAGAGATAAAGTTCTAACTCTAGCGGTCGACATATCGACTAAGATAGCAAGAATCATCATTCCTGAAAATTTGATCGACAATGTGATTGAAAAAAATACACTCACTGAACCATTTATGGGTTAAACGAACCTTAATAGTCCTTTAAGGTGATTTTGTTTTTAGGAATATGCATGGTCGCGTGATGAAGTTTATACAGCTTTGCGACGTCTGCCAAATAAACAAATCCAAGCGCAAGATCAATCTTGAGTTCGGAAGGTTTAAAAAGGTGTCAGAAAATTTTCTCAAGTTTACCATGTAGACCTAATGATCATGCATTACAATAATGGCTGCAAGTATTTATTAGTCTTCATAGACAGGTTCAGCAAGTACCCATTCGCTTATGCCTTAAAGGAAGCTACAGTGAAATCAGTGATTCATGTTTTAATAAGTCAGCTATTTCCGTTCTGTGGAGTGATTAAGAGACTGATTTCGGATAACGGAGGACAATTTACTTCAAGGTAGTTTAACGAAGTGTGTAATTTGCTTGGCCTGGATCACGTCACCACGACATCGCATGCGGCTAATTCAAACGGGTTATGTGAAAAAACAAATGGCACTCTGCTTATGCACCTGTGGTGCATGATAAATGATAGTGAGAACAAACGATTGGAATGGACTGAAATTTTACGTGGGCGCTGTATTGTCTGATGATAAGTTCCATAAATGACAACGGAGTAACCCAAGCCCTGCTGATGTTCGGCCAAAATCTCTCACTGCCAGGGTGTTTACTGTAAAGTAATGGATTAAACCAAACGATATTTTACAATAGTTATTTAAAAAATTGGCCAAAGTGGCTGACGCATTAATGTAACACGCCGTTTATAAAAATAAAAATACATTTGTTCCGAAAGATTTATATAAAGCCAAACTTGTTCTAGTTAAAAATCGACAATATAATCAAGTAAATTAACTGAAAGATATTCCGGCCCCTACCGAGTCGTAAGAATAAATAAAAACAATATTTATTTATGAAACACGTAAAGAATGTGGTGGAGAACCTTCGAAATGTAAAAGTGTATCACCATTTCGTAAATGTAGATGAAAATATCAAGGAAACAAATAAAAATGATTAACAAATTTCTTTTTCAGATGTGTAAAAAAAGATGTTTTAAATTTTAAATTTTTTAAACGAAAATTATAGTTCCTAAAAATACAAAAAAAAAATTTGTAATTTACCCTCTAAGCCAAAGTCAAAGTAAAATCTTCTCCTTTTTTCTACTTGCTGTATGTTGGTTGTAATTTAATATTAATAAGGGGGGGATGCTCAGTTTTATCCCCCTTTTAAAGCAGTTCCCATCTCACTTCAGGAATCACCATGTGTAAAGAGGCTACGCCCTCCTTACTATAACCATTATGTACACCTCACTACAATAATCATATACACCAAAAAAGAACAACAAAAACTTCCATTGTTGTGTGTTAGTGTTTTATGTAGTTATCTAAATATTTAAGAACTGATTCAGAATTTTGTAAGGGCCAATCACAGACAAAGAGGAGCGATTTTAAAGCCTAAAGATGCTTTGGGCGAGAGTCCAAAGTCAGATAGCATCCGGTACGTCACATCAAGAGGACGCGTTTTGTAAACTTCTGCCCTGTGTAAAGCCGGCTAAATATAACATTGATAAACATAAATTTTAATGTCTATAATAATTAATAAATGCTTTTCAATAAATTAATTGTAAAGTGTGTCATGATATCAATTAAGTACTGTGCTAAATAAACATTAAACGGAATAACCACTTTTAATTTCCAATTACCTCTGTTGAGCTAGTTTCTAGCTATATATATATATATATATTTAAATACATCTATACATGTGTTAGCTTAGAATATATATTATATATAATATATTATATATATATATATATATTATATATTATAGTATATTATATGTATATATATATTTATAATATATAATAAATATATATTATATATATATATATATATATATATATATATATATAAATATATATAATATATATATATATATATATTATATAATAGATATAATATATATAATATAGATATATAATACTAATATATTATATATATATATATATATATATATATACACGGTACATGTGTTATAGAAATGGGTGGGTAATTTTTGTAATTTGTAACATTTATGAAGAGACGTCCAAAGATGTTGAAAGAATAACATTTATAAAGGGGTCTAAAAATGTTGAGAATATAACATTTGTAAAGAAATGTCCAAAAATGTTGAAAGTATAACATTTATAAAGGGATGTTCAAAGAGGTTGAGATGCATCTATAAATTCTTTTTTGGATATTAACTATAAAAAAAAGAAAAAAGAAGCATCTGGCAGTTAAATATGAAATTTGGAGACTTCAAAACTTTTTTCAGGCTCATTTTTCAAAAAAAAAAACAAATTTCTTAACGTTTTTCTTTCTTTGCTAACTATTTCACACAAAAATGTATTGATGTCGGTATGATTCATAATTGTGTCTATAACAAAGTTATAAATATGAAATTTGAGAGTCCCATTACTCATATTTTAGGCATCCTAAAATAATTGCTGTTAGTATATACATACATGTATTAACCAGAGGAAAATGTGTAATAGCAATAATAATAATGAAAACTCCAATATAATAATAAAGGTGATATATATAAAATTTAGTAAATTATTAGAATAGAAATATATATATAAAATATATATATAATATATATATAATATATATATATATATATAAGCTGTATATTATATTTATGTTCTTCCATCTTGACCATTCTGATGGTATGCTATTCTCATTCTCACTTTTATTCAATTACGACACAATATCCATCAATCTCGATCCCATTCTCATTTCCAAATCTCTCTCGTCTCATCATCTCTCTCATTGTTGCTCTCTCCAATTTCTTTCTCCTTCACGAACTGTTATCGGTCACATACTCTCCTATCAACTAAGTCTGACGTCGTTACATGTCTCGCTGGTTTCCTAATCACATCTGTCTATACAATTCTCCTCTCATTTTCTTTTTCACAATCTCTCTCTTCTACTCCTCTCTCTATCTCTCTCTCAAATGAATATCTCTCTCTCTCTCTCTTCTCTCTCTTCTCTCATCTCTCTCTCTCTCTCTCTCTACATTAACTTATAATAAATTATAACGTTCAGAATATGTCAAATCATGTTAAGAACGATCAATAAAATACAATTCCTAACTACTATCTCCCATGATTAAAAAGGCTTTGGAAGTAACACTGCAACCTATTTTCCATTCAGGACTTTTAAAAAAAACAAATTTAATGGCTATTAAAAAGTTAAGTTTGGTAGAAAAATGTTTCTTTTAACATTTAGGTTTATAAATTAAAATGTTTTTTTAGAGGATCCTGAGTATTTAAAAGGATGAGAAGAATCAGCGTTACAGTATCAACCTTTTTTATCTTATCCTTAATCTTTCATTTTTAAGCTTATATTTGATAATTTACAGTTTTATATTTCACTGAGGTCATATATATATAGTTTATATATATATATGTATATTAACGTTAATATTTTTGATTTTCAGATATTTATGATATTTTGTAATATATAATATTTTATATTATATTATATTTTATTGATAATCATTTATACTCTCATCATCATTATACCTCTCATCACAATACAGCCTCACCACATTTTTACATACTTTTTCTTCTAGCATCTCTCAGGGGTATTCCGAGGTATTAGTAGGAGTTTTTTAAAATTTATAATAATATATATAGGGTCTCTTACCATGGACTCACGGGACGCTTTGGTGACGCTTACTTTTTATTGCAGGTTGAGAGTATCAACACAAGTAATAAACTAGTATGCATGTTGACTTGTAGCGTGTTGCCCGACCACTGAACACAAACGAACCTGATTCCGACAAGATATTTCGAATCACAAATGATACAAAAAATCGCATAAAATATTGTAAAATTAATATAAATTAAATAATTAACATAATATATATAAATATAAAATATAATATAATTAATATAATAATTAAATAATATTATAATTAATATATAATTAATTAGCTGAATAACATAAGGATATATATTACTAATCTCTTGATTCATTTTCTCTAGAATTAAAACTAGGCCTGAACTTTCTAATAAATTAATTTTATTTTAATTTTTTAATATAATTATAGTTATAATATATAAATAATTATATATTATATATTCTATCAGAAATATGTCAAAATTAAATCTAGCTATAATTAATATACATATGTTAGATATAATAAGTTGTACTATATCACTCTATATATATATTATGCGTATACGAATCATAATTTATACTCACTACCTCTTACTATGAAGAGTTAAGCCATATGTCGTAATTCGTTTAGTGTACAAGATACTTATGATGAGCTCGACATTCCTAGTAATTTCCAAATACGAATAATGTTCCTCGCCTTACTCCCGACGCTCTCTCTCCAACTCTCTCTAAAATTGTTCACCATACATATATGATTATTATACTGCATGCTCACAAAATGTTCATTAAATTTATATAGTCTATATAAGTATAACAGTTAAATAAGTTACCTTATAATGACATAACATAATAATATATAATATTTATAATGAAATATATATATATATATAAAATATATAATATTAATATTTATATATATATATATATATTAAATATTATAGATATACATATAAAATAATTATTAGTTAATTATATTATATTTAATTATATAATAATGAGGATAGCTAGATACTCTACTATCTATCGGTATGAGGCTGCTCACCTATTTCTCACTCTTCACCACCATTAAGGTCTGACTAGTACCTAATAGATACGTAGTAACTCCATATAATTCTATCTTTCAACACAGAAAAAATACTGGACGTTAACTTTATTAGTGGTACTCTGTGTTATATTAAGGAAGTAATTCGATGAAGAGTAGGTACACCGGCACCAGTTGCAGTAAACAATTCCTAACATATGTAAGAGAATGGAGCCCTGTCGAACAGCCACATTGTACAATAGCCTCGATTGCATAACGCAATATTAAAATTAATATAAACAGCTATAGGCATAAATCTATATTAATTAAGCACCAAATAATAAAATATTACAGACTAAAAACCTCTCCTATGAAATACAATCTTAAGACAGATAACTTGAACCTGTTAACATCCTATACTCCAAGGCACTCAAACAGTACTTTTTCTATTTTAGCGGAAGAACGCCAGAACGATAGGTGTTTACGAAAACTACTCGAGGCCTGTTCTCACGTTTATGACAGATTAAAAAGTTGATAAAATGTCTTTAATTAAAGTTTTGAACTACAGGTGATGGAATAGCAATTATTATAATTAGAAACTAAATAAGATTGTGGTGTGAGAGTTACCTGAACATCACACAATAGGAGGTAAGTTGTACATTTACTGCAATACACTATGGATGAAGCACCAAATCCCACATCTTGATATATTTTAATGAAGAACAAGATTTCTTTCATTAACCAGTCGATACCGATACTAATAACTTATATATATTATTATAAGTATAATGATAAATAGATATATATATAATAAAATATGTATATATATGTCTAATAATATTATATAATTAATAATAGTAATTATTTTAAATAACAAACACCAACTATTATAATATATATTAATATATATATAATATAATATATAATATATTTTATATTATATAATAATTATATATATCATATATATATATATAGCCTACTGTTATGTTTTAACGTAACTCCGTCAGTTATTTAGAATTTTTTTTATATTTAATAATACATTATTTACTAAGATAATGGTATAACTATACAAATGATATTTATATAGGAGTTAACGGACATTATTCATAAATAGTTCGAAATATCTTATTTATTTAAATATAATTTAATTTGAAAAGAGTGCAGAGAGTAAGTTTAAGTAGACAAAGAAATACGCCCGAGTTATTTAGTTAAAAATAAAATAAAAAAATTTATAAAAATATTCTCGGAAAGAGACGACACACTACGAAGTAAAACAGAATTTCTCTTGATAGGACGAAAAACCTAAAACTGTAATGAAAATAAAAATTATAAAATTAAAAAAAAATTAAAAATAAAATAATGGGGATAAAATATTTCGACATTAAGGCACTTTACAGAAAAATCCTAATACATTTTATTTGAATCAGCATATAAAGCTTATTATATCATTTAAATGTAGATTTGCGATTAAAAAAAACTTAGTAGGGTACTCAGACCGATCAGGGGCGTACAGGTAGGGTAGTACGTTTTCATATGCAACCACTGGACTTATCAAGTGTAAGATAAGCACTCCCAAATTTAACCAATTTAGAAGTCTGGGAGTGTGCACGGAGGACCACTCTCCCGGTAGGGGTGGGAAATAGTCCTGCCCTATGTCTTTCCCCGAGGTCCGAGAGACCCCGACTCCTGATCTATTGCCCTATTAATTACTATCTTTTAGATCTTACAGATTTTGTTGTGATACATTCTGGTAGCTTCATTTCAGGCATTTAAAATAGAAATTGATTTTGATTATGCGACATATTTAGGTGAATTTCAATATCCTACTCTAAGTATGATAATATTCATTGAAATAAACCAAAAAAAAATGCGTTTATTCAAAATAAACAGCAAAGAATAACTCACTTTATAGAGATATAATACCAGTTAATACCTTAATATGTATTAAGAGTATAAAGACTATAAACATATATTAATATGCTACTTTTCAATATATTGTTACTTAATCAATACATTCATCCCTTATATTACAGGTTACAGGTTTTACAGGTGGACAAATTACTTTTATTATAAATAATAATATGGTTATAAATGATATTTATCTTAATGTTAACTTAAGATGAAATAATTATAGTCCTAATTATAAATATAAATATTCTTCATTGTTGCTAGAACACATACACAGATATATGATTATACTATTATTTGGAAGCAAGCGTATAAAGCTTAGCTAATATTAAAATTATATAATAAATATAATATATAATGTGCTGAGATTTGCGACTAGGAGTCGGCAAGCGACCAGACATGAAGCCGGCCTGAAAGGCTCGTGGATAGGTCGAACTCTATACGGGCGAGTCCTAACAAAATTTCTATTGAGTTGGTATGCTTCTCAACACAATTAATGGATCCTCACACGTATTGACTTATTTAGGTATGAGGATATAATTTGATAGTGAGATGGATAAATCCACTTCACCAACGGTGAACCCTAAACTATTTAAAGCAAAATAAACGGGTTACTCCCGGAGACCTCATATCACCTATACGGTATATTAGATAGGGGGATATAAATATTAGTCCTAACCTACTGTACGGTTTCTCACTACGTAGATAGTGATATAATTATATCACGTAGTTAAGATCCCCAATCCTGCCATCTTTTTCAGTGATATATTTTACTCACTATATATAATCTCAGTATAATTCCTTTATAGTAAAAATAAAAAAAAATATTATAATATATACTAGACGGAGTCGTTTTAATGCGTAAATCAGGAATAGCTGTATATAATATCCGATAAATATACAAATCTGTATATAGTAAATTTATCTAAAAGAATTTGAAATTCTGTTTTTTAATTTTCACTACTTTTTTGCTTGGACTTTAGTCCATGCCCAATCCGCCAGTACCTGTCACCTGAACATTGAAAACTTTATAAAAGTAACCTAATACTGCGTGCTCATTTACTCATCCTATTAGCGCAGTTATTATATTGTACATGAAAGATATATAAATTATATAATATATATAATTTAACATTAAAAAATAACTGACGGAAGTCATCTTTTTAAGTCTGTCGTGGACCATTGTACTTTATTTGACTGTAATACATTCATCATGTTATACATTGTAACTTAGAAATCAAGTATATATTAATAAAGAAATAAATATACCTAAACAAATTTATATCTCAGCCTAAAAACAATAAATTTGTGAAACTTCAAAACGTTAGGTTGATAAGAAAATAACACTTTTATGTACTAGTCCTGAAAACATAGGGTCCATATCATCTACATAAGACTCCTTAATTATATTATATAATTATATTATATCATATTAATATATATATATATTATTATATTATAATTATATATTATATATATATAATAATATATATATTATATATTATAATAATATATATATATAATATAATTATATATATTATAATATTATATAGTAGTTTATCATTATTATTAGGTATATATAGTATATAGTATAAATAATATATATAGGACACTTGTCCTTAAAAAAAACTCCGACATGACTTGATTTGTTTTTTTATATATTTTCTAGATATATGACTACCTACCAATCATTTAAGTGGTAACGGACATTATTCAAAAATATATAGAACCTTTTAGTTTTACCACTCCGTCAGTTTTAATTTTTTTTTTTTACTAAGAAACCCAAGGGTAACCGCAAAGATGGCAGGTGAGTTTGGGTCTTCTCGGTCCTCCGGGAACGATCAGGGTTAGGGACTATTCCCCCCCTCCGGGGAGGGTCTCCGGGAACCCGCGCTTTAGGTTTTGGGTTGTCGCGGG
>JABUQX010093372.1:2500-7500 GCA_015478945.1 Trachelipus rathkii | reverse complement strand
CGAAGTTTATTAGTAAAGTGTGGAATACTAATGGAGGGTGTGCTACGTTAGTACTCCACACTGTTGAGTAGTGGAGTACAAACAGAGGGAGGGTGTGCTGCTCAAAATAAGTGTGTCGATTTACTCATTTTAATTGCTCGTAAAATAGAATCTGCCCTAATTAATTTCAGTAATAAATTGTCTCTTTCTATATCAGTCTCCTAACGTGGAAGGTTTCCTTTTTAAGGTAAAGACAGTCGGTAATATGTAGTATATATATATATATATATATAATATTATATTATATATATTATATATATATTTCTATATATATATATATATATATATATATATATATATATATATATATATATATACTTTATTATTTATTATTTCTATATATATATATATGTTCTTTAAATATATTATTATTCTGCCACTTCATAATTTGTTAACATTATTATTATTATTATTATTATTATTATTATTATTATTATTATTATTATTTATTATTTATTTAGTTATTTATTTATTTATTTATTTATTTATTTATTTATTTATTATTCTATTACTTATTACTTATTTACTTATTTATTTATTTATTTATTATATTTTATTTATTTTATTTTATTTATTTATTTATTTATTATTAAAATATTAATTTATTTAGTAGTAGTAATAGTAATAATATATATATAATAATAGATATATATATCATCATGATAGGCTTATATATAATATTATATATTATATATTATTTTCATATTATATATATATAATATAATATATCAAGTTGACTTAACTGAGAAAACTTAATACTACAAATTGTTAAATGTACTGTGTATAGAACGAAAGTTTAACTAAAACTAAACCTTTTAAGGTGTGAAAATTGAAATTAAAATTGAAATTGAAATTTATTTTATATATTTTAAAGCGGACTACTTTAACGCGCGTATGAAGTTAAGTAAGATTATGTATCAGAACTGATAGTGTCTTCGTTTCTATGATGGAGGTGACACATTCCATGCTTTTGATAACTCTTGAAGATATATTTTTAATATGTAAAAGTGATGTACAGTTACTAGCCTATTTACAATGTAAGAAATTAATGTTAGATAAAAAGAAATGCAGAAATGTCGAAAAGACTAAAATATAAAATATATTGGACAAATATTTTTTTCGGAGCCCAGTGTGTAAAAGAAAATACGAAACTAATCCGAAGCCCTCTTTTTTTATAAATAAAATTGAAATAAGGTATGTAACTTTTTTTTCAAACATTAGTGTTTTTTTTATATCAGATGTTTCAATAAGTAGTGTGTTGAGAGTAAATATTAGTAATAGAGTGTTAATAGATTATAATATTTTTTCCAACAAGTTTGTTGTGAAGAAATTTTTAATTCTAAAGAAAATATTGGCAGTATTGAATGTTTTTATACCACTGCTCACAACCTTATGAATAATAAAGATGAGTTAATAGGGTACATAGCCTATAAATTAAATAAAATTAAATAGCAATGAATAGAGGTAATAAATAATAATCCCTAATGTTAATTATGAAATTAAGATGATGATTAATAATCTCTGTAATGGTAATGTTAGACAATAAGTTATATACTGTACACAGGTTTAGGAATCTCATCTAAGGAAGGACATTAACATGCTTGAGGCTGTATAGCGCAGAGCATCAAAGATAGTTTTTGTATTTAAAAACAAGAGTTTCAAGAATAGACTAAAAGAATTTTTTTCAGCAACAAAGTAATTAATATTTCCAATGGTATACCACAGAATGTGACTCTAGTACCTGTATTACAACAATTTTAAAAGCAATAGTCAAACAACAAGGAATGTAGAGGTAAGACCTAACGTTCGAAACGTAGTCCCCAAACCTGACCTAACAACCTAACCTAGCTTAAAAAAAAAATTATTTATCATTTTTTGAACATCTATGTACATAGAGGCTACCTGCCCGAAATTTTTTTTTATGGATCCGACCCCCGTTCCGTGTCTCCGTTAAGTAACTTTGTCCATATATCTCTTGAATAAAATTAAATAAATATATTTTTAGTGTTGCTTGTGGTTTATGTATATATATATATTATATATTATATATCATGCTACCAATATTTCCCACACTTTCCCTATATATACCTAGTGGTTGTAATTAAACTGACGGTGTTCAATGAGGCATAGCACGTCCCCTAAGGATTGTAGGTGTCTTAAACTTTGAGGATATGCTAAAGAGGTAATGCACTCGCGAATGATGCAATAAAAATACGTAGTTGCAAATGTCACCACCAGGTGAATATATGGCGCTGTACTCGTTCCGCATGTGCAGGAAAGAGGCAGGAATGAGCACACACATGATAACTGTGACACAGGCACGTTTATTTGGAACTATGGTTGCAAATACTGTTCAATATAAGCATACACCGGCATGTTGCTCAGATTACCCCAGATATGCTGCGAGCAACTGTCGACCATGCCGTGTTACGGATGCAGCATGCAGTGGAGTCGGGAGGCCATATTAAACAGTATCTGTAACCATAGCTTAAAATAAACATGCCTGTATCACAGTTATCATGTGTGGGCTCATTCCTGCCTCTTTCCTGCACGTGCGGAAAGCGTACAGCGAAATATATTCACATGGTGGCGACATTCGAGAGCATTGCTCTTTTAGACTATCCTCAAAAGTTTCAGACACAATAACCTTGGGGCCGTGCTTTACGTCTTGAACACTGTTCAGTTAATCATAACTACCCCGGTTATATTATATATAATATATATATATATACTATATATATATATATATATATATATAATATATAATATATATATATATATATATATATATATATATATATATATATAATTATATTATATTATATATATATTATTATATATATATATAAATATATATATATATATATATATATATATATATATTATATATATATATATATATATATATATATATATACATATACTGTATATAATATATATATATATATATATATAATATATATATATATATTAACCGATATATATATCATATATATATATATATATATATATATTATACATATTGTTGTTACTTTATCTTTTAGTCATCAATAACTTATATTATTATTATTTTATAGACCTGATGATGGGTCTAGGTGAGGCGAAACGATTTTTATTAAAATGTTACATCTCGATCTGGCTTTGGTCTTCCTTTTAAGAACCAGGTTCAATTGGAACCATAATTACCTTGATCATATATAATATATATATATATATATATATATAATATATATATATATAAATATAAATATATTATATATATATATATATATATATGCCTTCACATGCCCATTGGCCCAAGAAGACCAAAATTATTTACAATGTGGCCCTACATAGAGAAAGGTTTGCCACCCTTCTACTAAAGTATCATTTAACAATGGAATCTCCCCAAGTGTCTTATGGGTCTTTAGCTTCAGTGGGTTATAAAGCGACCGTAAACCATTCCAACAGACGATGGTTCAAATTGGACTTCGAACATTTTGTCCATGTATATTAAAGGCTAAAACATTTAAAAATAAATAAAAATATCTAAAGATACAAAAGTGTAATAAGAAGAAAATTAATATGAAAAGTATGTAAACATAAACCAAAGTAAATGAAATTAAAATAAATTTTATATATATATATATATATATTATATATATATATATATATATATATATATATTATATATTATATTATATATATATATATATATAATATATATATATATATATATGTAAGTCAAATTTGCCACTTTAGTGTCGAAAAAGCTATAGACTTTTCAAAGAACTTTATTTAGATGAAAACTTTCATAAATATATGTTGAAGCTAAAAATCAATTGTATTGTTAAAAAAAATTTAATTACTTATATTTTCCAATAGGAAAATTGATATATCACACTCATGAAATAAGTGTATGACAACAGCTTACATTTTTAATGGCAACAATTTAAGTTTTCTTTGAAATAAATGTTTAACGGGAAACTGAAATAAATATATATTTAATGCGATACTACTTTGAAAAGTGTTATTATTAGTTTTATTATTATTATTATTATTTTTATTATATATTATTATTATTATTATTATTATTATTATTATTATTATTATTATTATTATTATTATTATTATTATTATTATTATTATTATTATTATTATTATTATTATTCTTTCTAAGTTTTTTATTTTTATTCTTCGTTTATTTCAATTATAGTTATAATTTTTGGGAGTATTTTTAAAAAAATCCACCACGGCCACTCGAGCGAAGTGGGAGGGGCATCCTTCTCAAGGAGGAGACGGATGGATGATATAGAGAGGGGGCCGAAGGCCCAACCCCGCATGAGAATAAAAGTCGTAGGAACTTTGCCAAACGTAAGAATAAATACAAATTAATTTCATTATTTGTTTTTGTATGAAATTTTTATTATTTGCTACCACGGTTTCTAGATTAATACAAATTTATCTAACTTTTAATTTAAATAAACTATTCAAAAGTCTCCTAACTTTACAGCACTAAAATGCAATTTCACCACATTTATATTAGTGTGCGCGCACGCAACAAAACAACAACAAAAACAACCAAACAATAAACAACAAAAACTAAAATATTTTGTCGTAAATATGATGACGTCATTCCTTCGCTCTCATTAGCCTCAGCAGTAACGCTTTAAAAATACTGATGTCATTCCTTGGCCCTCTGTAACGTCAGAGTAATGCTGATCGCTAATTGGGCATCAGCAGGGACCTCAGAGGAATACGGATCGTTGATTGGGTCTTTGAAACATCATAAAAAATAATGCTCTCTGATTGGTTCTCAGCAGGGACGTCAAAGCAAAAGGGGCGAGGCCTACTGACGTCAAAGAAATACTGATCGCTGATTGGTAACTCTAGCTTTCCATGAATTACTACTATGCAGATATCATGATTAATCTCTGTTAACCTTTCTCAAGAATTTAAATTTGATTGTTAAAATTTATTTA
>JABUQX010093371.1:30000-40000 GCA_015478945.1 Trachelipus rathkii | reverse complement strand
TAGGGGGGCTCGAGCCGACGGGGAACACAGGGCAGGACGTTTTCCATACCCGTAGGGAGGGGGAGGAACCCCGCGACACCCAAATACCAAAGAAGCAGGGTTCCGGAGACCCTCCCCGAGGGGGGGATTAGTCCTACCCGTAGTTCCCGGTAAGGCCGAGAAACCCGACTCCTGCCATCGTGCGGTTACCCTTGGGTATTCCTTTAGTAAAAAAAAAAGCAAAATTAATAGAAAGTTCTATTATATTTTACGATATAACCACATAAAATCTCTTAATAGCCCTCTAATCATAGTACTAATTACATTCATTACACAATAAATTTTGTGTATTTTTTATTTTTTTTACAATTTTCTATCTGCACTTTTCGAGGATTCAAAAAATGTATTCCCTTTCGCTGTTGCTATTGTAGTTTCTTGAGATATAATTTTTTTTTTCTTTTTTTTCTTTTTTACATTTATCCAGCCACTAAAATGGACCAGCATTCCCAGCAAATGTATTCCTTTCGGTACGTGTTGTATTTTTTGAGATATGGATTGTGGATCTTCTAGAGGCTGACCATAATATATAGATATATTATATATATATATATATAGTATTGATATTTATATATATTATCATTATATATATATATACTATATGATATATTATATTATAATAATAAGTATAATATATATATATCTATATATATATATCATATATATATAACATATTATATATATATATATATATATTATATATATTATAATATATATAATATATATAGTACATATATATACTATCAGTATTCCTAGTAATATATAGATACGTATATATAGTTATATATAATATTAATATATACCATATATATATATATATATATATATATATATATATAATATAATTATATAAGATATATAGGTAAAATACTTAACGCCCACACGAAACGGGAGCATCGGATCAAAAAAAAATTTTTCACAGCTAGCTCTAGTTCTACTAAAATAGACGTTTTAAGGTCGAAATGAAAAAAAAAAAAAAAAAAAAAAAAAAAAAAAAAAAAAAAAAAAAAAAAAAACAATCATTCTTATACCTAAATAGCTACAGCGAAAAGAATACATTTTTGGAAATCCTTAAGGTAAAATTTCACATCAGGAAAAAATATGTAATTGAAGAATACTCCCAAGGTATAACCGCACCAGGCAGAGTCGGGGTCTCGCCCTTCCTGGGAACTACGGGTAGCGACTATTTCCCCCCCTCCGGGAGGGTCTCCGGAACCCCGCTCTTTGGTACTTTGGTGTCGCCGGGGGTTTCTCCGCCCCTCCACTACGGGTATGGAAAACGTCCCCCCCTGTTTTCCCCGTCCGGCTCGAGCCCCCCATTACATTGCCGTTGTAATACCTTTTCAATCATAAGTAAATTTCGCCCCATAAACAGGGTAAAAAAAAAAAAAAAAAAAAAAAAAAAAAAAAAAAAAAAAAAAAAAAAAAAATTACAATTTCGACCCTAGAAGATCTATTTATGTATCATAATGCTACCGTAGTGAAAAATTTTTTGACCGCAGCTCCCGTTCCGTGTGAGGCGTTTCTAAGTACTCTTGTCACATATAATATATATATATATATACTATCAATATATTATATAATATACATATATATATATATATATATAAATATATATATATATATTATAATATATATTTTATCATATATATATATATATATATTATATATAATATATATATATATATATTATATACTATATATATATATATATATTTAGATATACTCATTGCCTACTATATTCGTTTGGGAGCTGATTTAATTATAATGAAAAGAAGCACTAACAATCTGAACATCATCAAGAACTTATTCAACGTTTCGATGACGCCAAACTGTCTCGATCTCAGGAAAGGACAACTACCAAAAGACAATAAAATAGCAACACGGTGTTTATTTGTATACTTATGATAGCAATAACAAGAACACAGTAATAAACTAAGATTAATATTAAATAACAAAAAAATAATCGTTGGATTATTTTAAATAAAATAAGTTATAAATAAAAAAATGATTATTAGAAGTAGTAGTAATAAACAAACTATTTTATAAATTAATTAAGGAAGTGAAATCTAAAGGAATTAAACTAAACAATTTTTTCTTCTTAAAATTTACATTCAGTAAATTATTAAATATTGGATGGGTATTACAATAAACTGATAAAATAATTCTAAGTCTAAAAGCTATAACCTAAAATAAATTCAAACAAATCATTGAAAGCACGACATGGAAATACAAATACAATAATCATAAAATTAATAGGATGACATCATATATTAAATAAATAAATAGATGAATTAATATAAATTATTCAATGATATGAAATTACACAATGTCAATAAAGTCACTAACTAAATCAAATAATTCTTAAGGAAAATTAAATAAATTTACGTAATTTTCACAACAGCAACAGGTAATTAGATAATGCTGCGAAATTAATATCAATTTTTAAACTTACTAGGTAATGATTGGTAATATTCTTGAATTTAACAGAAGGGCTTCATCAAAAGGTTGTAAGTGATAGGACCGCTGTCGTTATTTGGGTTGGGTTTCTTAAGTGATGGGATCGACTAACATAATGATTCAGAAATATGTAACTTGGTTGGTTCGGGGAATTTGTGCCAATATAGAGAAGTTAGAAGAAGAAAGAGGATTGATTATTAGTAAAAACAGTGAATCTTAATAGCGAGAGCCCCCTGAGTGTGATAGAGGGAAAATTAGTTAGGTACGAGACGAATTCCCGTGCTCATTACTTCGTACTGAATATTGGGTCACAGGAAACTGCCAATATAGAAGTCTTCGCAACATTCACAAATTAAATTATAATAGCAAATCTTAAGGCGATCGGAATCCTATCTTTGTGTTTCAAAGAGAAATAATGATACTAAAAATGTAAAAATAAGGTTAATGTTAAGTTGTGGGACATGAATCAAAAATATTCGTGTCAAATCTCTTTTTAAGTTTAAATAAATAGCGGTCATAATAAGAGTTTTATAAAAATCCTTTCTTTTTACATCTCATAAATAGTGTTTGTTTTCGAAATTGGATGACATAAAAATATTAATGTATGAAAATATCAGGAAAAAGAAAATAATGGTAGAAAGTATTTGAGGAGAAATCGTATTCAATATGCATTTAGAGAATAAAAGGTATAAATAGTAAGTCTGTGTAGAAGGAACTATAATACTATTACATTTAAAGAGTAAAGGGAGTGTGGCTGAAAAAGTTCAATCCCAGTCCAGTAAAAGTCTTTTTCTCTTAAAATTTAGGTGCTAAAGTGTGATAGGTATTAGAAAAATAACCCAATGCGATGAAATCTGTAGCAGTTGTCTTAATCATACATAAATATCCCCGGTTAATGGGTATTTTCACTCGGCGCGGTGCCCTGTTTGACCTACGCCCGAGCTGTGGACGGCAAGGTGCGTCGTGGGTCCTGTTTGGTGGTGGTATATTCACTGCAGAACATTTCTCGCGCTCTTCTTTTAGTCCATCGAGGCTCGTCGTAAACACTTACGCGCATCTGCTAGACCCAGGTTCAATCCCACAGTGTGAATTACTTAAGGCGTTATTTTCAATACTATCCACTGCGAATGATTTGTTAGCAGTTGTTATACATACAATATGTTCCCCGGTTAATGAGTATTTCACTCTGTCCCCGGTGCCCTGTGGACCCTACGCCGAGTGTGACGGAAGCGGGGCGATCCGTGTTCCTGTTTGGTGTGTATGTCACTGCAGGAACATCTCGCGCTTTCTTTAGTCCATCTGCGTGGTCGTCAAACCACTACGCGGACATCTGCGAGGGCCAGGTTCAATCCAGCAGTGTAACGATACTTAAGGGGTGAGTTTTCAAAATATATATTATATATATATATATAGTATATATATATAATTATATATATATATATATATGTAAAATATATATATTAGATAAATATAAATATAGTAATATAATATACCATAAAAATCACTGTAAAAAATTGCAACATTTAACTAATTACAGGCAAACAAAACAAATTCACTTGATAACAACTATATCACTGACACTTACGAATGTAAATATGATACCTAATGTTGATTTTACAAACACTGCTTTGTTTCGCACAAGAAAATCAGCTTCTTATATATACAAACATAGCGGTGATATCAAGCTACATCATAAAGTGCTTCAATTACCAGATATGATGCTGTACCATGATGTAATAAGATGATGCAATCCATCAAGATTATTACATACTACATAAATGATCTTAAAAAATACTCTAAATATGTGATAATATCAATGGCAATGTAATTGTAAGGTGAAAACATTCATAAAAAATAAATAAAACTAGAAAATTTTTACTTTTTTAATAAAAAAATGTCATAGAAAACAAAATTGACCAGATTCGCAAAAACCAATAGCAGATTCGAATTCAGAGCATTAAAATACATAAGAATTACTTAAAAAAAAACCTTGCCAGCAAAAATGTCGCAGACCAGTGATCTAGGAGGATTAGGAACTAGTGTCTGTAACTGGTACCTACGATCCGGACAAGGGATAGAAACCTGACCCAATGCCTTCCGATTTAATCTCACAGATCTATCGTTAAAGCACGACAAAGATTAAGTTTCTGAGGGTTTGAAATTCAGAGGGTTGATGTAATGCCATTCTGGAGGATGCTGAGAACTGAGAAATCCTTATCTCTTAGACCTATGGCTAGCTGGTTTAAACCAAATTGTTTAAACCAATTGTTTAAACCATGGTTAAAATACAATTAAAATTCCATTAAAAAAATACAATTAAAAGGGAATTTTTTTTGTTGCTTTTGTAAGCATATATATATATAATATATATATATTATACTAATATATATATAATATAATATATATATATATTATTTTATACTATATATATAAATATATAGTATATAATATATATATTTATAGTATACTATATATAGGGTAGTCTAATATAAAAAAATATATATATATATAAGTTATCTATCTGTTAAAAGCCATTAAGATCGAAAAATAAAATAAATGAAATTAATGTGAAGGAGAACTTGATAATACTATAAAAATTTCATATTAAATATTAGGAATTATAGGGTCAAAATGTACTAGTAAAATTATATATATTATAGATAGTATATAATATATATATAGTATATTTTATATATATTATATAAAATAGATATACTATATACAATATATTTAAATATAATATAGATATATATATATATATAATATCTTATATATATATATATATAATTATATATATATATATAAATTATATATAGTATATATATTATATTATGATATATATATAATATAGGTACTATATATATATTATACATATAATACTATATTATATATATAATAATATTATATATTATATAATATATATATATATATAATAGATAATATATATATATATAACAATATAATATATATTATATAGCCATGACGACTCACTGTGTTCTATATTTGTTGCCAAGTGAATAAATTTTAATGTTTCCAAGCCCATATATTTATCTCTAAGAAGTGTGAAGTTTCCTATTATCTAATATCTCTTCGCCTATTTGATCTAGCAAGTGATCAAAAAGTAGTAGTATTTATTCTCCAATTATTTATATCTCGTCATTCACAGAAAAGGAAGTTTTATCTATTATAAAACTAGTGTGCTAGCAAGAATAGGAATAAAACTGTGCAAATTCTGATCCTATTTGTTAATGTAAGGCGATTATTGAATTATTATATTGTTGAAACTAATATTGAAGATATTTAACTATATTCTATGGTATATCGTTAAGTTGAATCCCAGATACAAAAATACGCTTTTTAGGAATTCAGAAGAAGGATCAAAAACCCATCTCAATTCAATTCATAAATTTTTATATTTGTTAGAATGCGGTTTGGCTAAACAGTAAATTACTACTTGGTTAAAGCGTGGCAGTTACTATTATATGAAAATTATTATTCTACGATTTAGACCGTTGGCGACCGTTTTTGAGGAGTATACAATTTTCTACTTCTCTATTGAGAGCTTCCAGACTCAACATATCGTTGATTCGGTTTCTTCATGCTTCAGATATTTCTTCGGAAAAATAAATGTCTTCCTGAGGAAAAATTTTGCAGTATTTTATAAAATTGTGTGTGAGGCTTATGCACAGGTATTCTGTATCTATAAAACTAAGTTTAAAATTTCGTGCATGTTTTTGTCTTTGAAAATTTTTTATTCTTTACTAATATAAATAGAGCATCATTCATCAGTGACGTGTTAAAAAGCTTCAGTATGATAAATATATAACATAATTTGTGCTTATATTTCATTGTCCCGGCACCTATTCGGGTGATGACGGAATTGTCCTGGTATTAAGTAGCCTACACATTCGTAAAACTGAATCCGATATTCATTAATTTTCGTGTTTTATATTTCAATTAAATATATATTATAAATAAAGTGATTTTAAAGAATTTTAATAATTAAGAAAGATTTTAATAGATAAATAATTAAAGTTTTTAACGGGCGTAAATTTTAAAGAGGAAAGAAAGGGAGGAGAGGAGGGAGGAGGTAGGGAAGGATGTTAGGAAATAAATATTAATGATAGAGATTGTAGGATTTTAACCTTTATATAATCAATTTTAACCTTTTATTATTGTCTATTGTGTACTTGGTGAAATTGGTTGAGCGGAGTGGGGCTGTAGGTGTGGGAGGTGCCGTAGGGTGGGGAGTCCCACAAAGCGTGCAGCGCTGAGTTAAGTATATAAGAAAGAAGGGAAAAGGATGGAGGAGAAGTAATGGGGATGAGCACGTGAGAGGCGTAACAGGGATTGTTGTAAGAGAGGAATGGGGGTAATGTTTAAGAAAAAGGTTGTGATGTGCTAGGGTTAAACTGAACTAAAAGCTGAGGAAAGACGGGAGATGGACTTTTGGAAAATACCAGCGGTATGATATCCAGGTGTGAACAGAGATGTGATGCGAAGGGAAGGGTGGGAATACTTAGTAGAAAGAGGTGTGGATAACGGTAGAGGGTGTGTAGCCAGGTGAAGTTCGAGGATAAGTGGGTAAAAAGTGAAAATCGGGGGAAATGTGTTTATGATGCGCATATGCACCAGGAAGGAGCGAGGGAGGGAGAACGAGAGAAAGATTTTGGAGTGCAGTTGTAAAGTGTTGTGGAAATTGGTGTGACGTAAATGATAAAACTTTTCTCATTGAGCGATGAATCAGGAGTGGAAAGGGAGGGTCGAAGAATAATTAGGACCATTTGGGTAGGGAGAGGAATGTAATGGAGAAGTCTATAGAGTTGCTCAAGTGTGAAAAAGAATGATATTGGGGAATACTTGGTTCAAAAAAGTGAGAATCATAAGTATACATGGAAGAGTGAGATAACGGGGGGGGGGCGGGTACTGGATTATGTGTGTGTAAATTGGAAGGATAGAGGCAGATTGCTAAGATTAAATGTATTTAGAGGGGGCGGGGAGGGGATATCGAATCACGTATTTGTGGTTTAGAAAGGTGGGAGGAGAGAGGTGCGTTAGGAAAGGGCGAGAAACAGGAAAAGAGAGAGTAGAAGTAAATAAAGGTGGATAAAAATTGAGGAACATGTGTAAGAGAGTATTAGGAGAGGATGAATAGGTGGAGGGACGTGAGAGGAACGGAGAATTGTGGGAGGTGGAGGGGGAGTGGATGAGATTTAAAGAGGCAGTATGTGAAGAGGCTAAAGGACTATGCTGAGTTAAAGGGGGTGGCAAGCAGAAGGAAAGGAGTGAATGTGAATAGAGGTGAGGAGGTGGTGAAGAAAAAAGAGGCTTATGTGAAATTGGTTGGGAAGTAGGAGAGAGGAAAGCTGGGAGAAATATAGAAGGGTTAGAGTGGAAGCAAAGGCAGGTGGGAGACGAAGGAAGCAGCACAAAAGATGAATGGTGTAAAAAAGTGACGGAAAATTTTGAATCGGGAGCCAAGATGTTTCTGAAAGAATTAAATAAAAAAAGGAAGAGAAGGAGGTTGGGGAGAGATTAAGGAGCGAGATGGGACTGATGAGGAGGGAGAAAGGGTGAGGAAGAAGTCGGAGCGGATATTTTAGTGATATTGAATGAAGTGCGTGGGGAGAGGAGGAGATGCAAGAGTGATGAGTGGGGAGAATAGGATGGGGGGGGAGGATTGAAATACAAATAGAAATTATTAGGCCTATGAATTAAAGGAAAAAAAGGAGTCCGCATTGGACTGGTGTGGTTGAAATGGAAATCTGTTGCGAAGAGTATAGGGGTGGAGGAATGGCTGTCTAAGTTACTGATAAATAGTGGAGAGTGTGAGTACCCAGGATTGGAGAGAGGGTTGTTTGCTACCCCCATGTATAAGGGAGGGGAGATAGATGGGAACTTGGGATTATAGACGTATATGTCTTTTAAGTTATACGTAGGAAGTTTGAGAGAAGAATACTGATTGAAGGTGAGAAGTTAACGAGGAGAATGGGAGAACAAGGGAATTAGGGGGGAAGAGGGTGTGTGACACGTGTTTCACTTAAAACGGGCTTTGTGGAGAAACGTGTAGAGAGGAAAGGGAAGAAGTGTATGGGTGTTTTTAGATTTAGCGAAAGCATATGATAGAGTGAAGAGGAGGGAATTATGGGGGTGTAGGAGGAAAATGGAGTGGGGGGTAAATTAGGAAAAGGTATTAGGGCCTTTTATAGGAATAGTCGAATGTGTGTGAGAGTGTTAGGAGGGAGAGTGAGATGTTTGGGGTGGGGCGAGGAAATATGAGGCAGGGTGCTTACTGTAATGTCCTGCCGTGGCTATTTCAATTTGTTTGATGGAGAATGTTTGCGAGGAATTGAGGAGGGGAGGGGGTGGATTATGAATGGGAATATAGATGGAAGTTGAACATGATACTTTTGCGGACGATACTGCCCTATTGGCGAAGAACGCGGAAAGGCTGAGGTATTTGGTGAGAGAGTTTGAAGAATGTGTGGACAAAAGGGGCTTTAAAATAAATCCATGAAGAGATAGGTTAGTGTTTGGAGAGGAGAAGAGAGGAGGGGAGGGTTAGAGTAATAGAGTAGGGGGTTAGTATTGAAGAAGAAAAGATTTTTAGATACATTTTAGGAATGACTCTGAGTACAGGGAGGGAGGCTGAAGGGGGTAGACTAGAACATTAGCAGTAGGAGAAGGGGGAAATGGGGGGGGCGGACGCTTTTTTGGGGGGATGGGTTTCTAGGGAGAAATATTTTATGGAAAGGGGGGATTATCACAGAAGTTAAGATAGTATGTTGACAAAAATTTGATGTATTACAACCTGGTGTTTCATGGTGAAACGTGGGGAATCCAGTCCAGGAAGAATAGTGGAGAATTGAGTATGAAGGGGTTAGAGAATGCGGTTTGTGGGTTGCAGAAGGAGAGGATTAGCAAGATAGGTGGTTGAGGGAGAGATGTGATTGAGGAAGGTGGTGGACGAAGAGCGGAAGGAAATGCTAAAGATGGTATGCGGCACTAGTGAGAATGGAGAGACACAGAGTGGTTAGAGAGTTGGCGAGGAGGAAGAAGGAGTGGAAGGGAGACCAAGAAGAGACGTGGCATGGATGAATATAAAGGAGATGCTGAGGAGGAGGATGCAGGAAGAGGAAACCGGTAGGCTGTTGGCGAGAATAGGTGGGTGGAGGAGGTGGGTGAGGCGAGAGAGGGAAGGGTGAATATTGAGAGGCTGTACTACCACTTACCGCTCAACGGGAAAAACGTGTGAGTGCTAAAATACAATTTACTATATATAATAGCTTACTATATATAATTACAGATTATATTTTATACCTATATATATATAATATATATATTATAATATACTATATATATATATATCATATATATATTATATATAGTATATTATTATATATATTAGCAATAATAAACGTCTGAATAAAATGTTTTTTCATATCACCTTTTTTTTAAATTAAGCAGTAATTAACTATTTTAGATAATTAAAAAATGGCGATAT
>JABUQX010093371.1:25000-27500 GCA_015478945.1 Trachelipus rathkii | reverse complement strand
CTATCTTCTTCTTCTTTTCTTCTTCTTTTCTTCTTCTTCCTTCTTCTTTTCTTCTTCTTCCTTCTTCTTCTTCTTCTTTCTTTTCTTCTTTTCTCTTCTTCTCCTATAATTTATTATTTTATTAATATTATTATTATTATTATATTATATATTTTATATTATTATTCATATTATTATTATATTATTTTATTCTATTTACTAATTGTTATTATACTATTATTATTAATTATTATTATTTTCATTACTGTGTTATATAGAATTAATAATGTGAAATGTTATCATCTTAAATATTAGTTTATTTTATCATGCTTACTTCTATGATATCTAATATCGATATACTTATCTCTTATTATTATTATTGTGGATCTATTATTCAATCTTCATTATTAATTAGCTCGTCTCTTATTCATTCCATTCGTTATTATTTTTTTCTTAATTATTATTATTATTATTATTGCTTTATTATTATTATTTCATTATATATCATTTAAATATTAAAATATATTATGATACTTAATTATATATATACTACTTCTAATTATTTATTACTTACATAATTATTTCACTAATACTTCTTTTCATATCTAATTTCTCAAAATTACTTTTTTGGCCCCATTGGACGATAATGTCCCATAGTACCCTTTCTCACTATCCCATACTATAGCTGTATATCCTTCCCTTTGTATTAATATTAATATGTAAGCATATCTATTTCATCAATAGAGATAATAAAATATTTTTGATTTTTTTTTATTATTATTATTTTTGTTGTGTGTTATTATTATCGTTGATATTATATTCTTTCACTTCATACCTATTATATATTACTATTATCTATTCATTATTATTATTTATCTATCTATCCTCTCCACATTCTATCTATTATTACTCTAATTCCTTATCTATATATTTTCTCTTACACTTATTATTACTTATTATTATACAACTGTAAATAGCTCTTATAAGTAAGATACTATCACTTGTTACTCTTTTAATTTTGGAAAAAGAAAAATATATTCAGCTTCAAAATGTAGATATTTTCTTGTTTTTCTAATTGGGTCAAAGAACACAGTGTCATTTTCACTATTTCAATACCAGTATATTTACTTAACATAATCTTCCATACTACTACTACTGTTACTACAACTATACTACTACTACTACTACTACTACTACTACTACTAATAATATTATCAATAATAATAACTTAATAATATAATAATAATAATAATATAATATAGTAATAATAATAATAATAATAATAATAATAATAATAATAATAATAATAATAATAATATATCAACATCATCATCATCAATATTTTGGTATTTCATTTCACGTTGTTTCATACAGTTATCAAGTTAAGACGTTAGATATTCTGAGAAGCCTTTAGGACATCTCCAGTTAGTTACTCAATATTGGAGTAGCGTTTTCACTTGTATCGGTAGTGAATCCCTTAAATGGGGTAGTTTTACTTATAAAGCTCCTAAAGGATTAGAATTATCTGTCTACGACTTTCAGTTTATCAACTCTTCCTTCCTCAGTAAGAATTTCCAAGCTCTTCCACCTTTGGAATTGCTACAAAATCATTAAATATCTTTACTACAACGTATTGTTATTCTGAACTCTGTTGTCGCATCCCTTCTCTTTTGAAGTGAATTCTTCTAGTTCGCCCAGCTACAAGCTCCCTTCCTTTATATTTTCAGTTATTTGAAATCAGACTTAGCAGCTGTCTCATTTTTATGTCTTCTAGTATTAAAACTTCTTATGTTATTTCTACTTACTTTGGCTTACACAATTTCAATCTGCATTTATTTTGGACGTGTCGTCCATCGACTTTGTTTTGATTCGAAAATTTTATCACCTATTGTGGTGGATGTCGAGTGGATGAATCACTCCAATGACTTTTTACTACTCGGGCTCTCTTCTCTACTCTCTCTACATCTCTCTCTCTCCTCTCTCTCCTCGTCTCCTCTCTCTCTCTCATCCTCTCTCTCTCTCTCCTCTCTCTCTCTTCTCTCTCTCTCTCTCTCTTCTCTCCTCTCTCTCTTTTACTATATAATACTATATAATATTAGTATAGATAAATATATATAGTACTATGTTATATATTTATATAGTATATATATATATATATATATATATATATATGTTCAAAATAAATATTTTAAAGTACGATCACCACTATTTATACGTAAACAGTAAAGTTTCTTCGCTGTCACTCCGATGTTAATTGAAATGACAAAGCCAAGAATGATAAACAATTGTTATGTCTAATCAGAAGGACATTTACACACAATCTGCATATTTCATTCGAGCCACGATAGTCACCTATTTTTAATTTGAATTGAAAAAAGCTTATTTAATCGCGATGTATCTTACACTTTTGTTTCTAATTTTAAATAATCTTTATATTATTTATTTATCATATTTTCATATTTACAAACTTTTTGTTAAAAAATAAATGAATTTTATCGCTAACATTATGAAATTTGTAAAG
>JABUQX010093371.1:12500-17500 GCA_015478945.1 Trachelipus rathkii | reverse complement strand
TCTGTATGTGTTTTTACTAAATATCTTGTATCTACGAAACCAAGTAAGTTACAAACTCTAAATTTAAAAATGGCGGACGTTAAAAGTATTTGAGGAACGAATAACTCATTCGGAATAGGAGGTTTAAATAAACATATTATTATTGTATGATAGGTTTAATTTTGTACAACATAAACATACTGTTTCTAAAGCACCTACAAATGATATCAAAAGACTAAAGATGATGTTGAAAATGACCTCCGTTGTTCCCAATGCACGCGTCCAGGAGTCTTCTCATCGATTGTCGGACCCGTTCAAATATTCCAGGAGTCTGTTTGATCGTTTCAATTCCGTTCATAATCCTTAATCGTAGGTCTTCAACGGTGTCGATTGGAAAAGAGTATACTAAGGTCTTTAAATGTCCCCAAAGGTCTGGTGACCTTGCTGGCCACGGAACTGGGCCACCTCGACCTATCCATTGATTGAGAAAGGTCTCATTCAGGTGTTCACGAACTGCAGCACTAAAGTGTGCAGGAGCCCCATCATGCATAAACTACATGCTTTGGCGCAACTGAAGTGGTACATCATCAAACAAGGTACGGAGCTCATGTTTCAAAAAGTTTAAGTAGATTATGCCATTAAGCCTTGGAGGAAGCTCGAACATAAGTACATGATCATGTAAAATTCCTGCCCAAATGTTTACTGAAAACTGATGTTGTGAACGATTCTGTTTAATAGCATGAGGATTCTCGTCTGCCCAAATGTGTTCGTTATGAACGTTAACGATAGCTGTTCTTGTAAATTGAGCCTCGTCGGTAAATAAAACCTTCGTTAAAAAGTTTGGGTCAATACATTTGTTCAAAAACCATTGACAAATAACAACACGAGGAGCATAGTCACGTGGCAATAGAGTATGCACCTGATGGACGTGAGAACGGGTGTAGCTGTTGCTCATGTAGTAAACCTCCAAATACTAGATGGTCGAATTAAACTTAGTAGGTACAATTCTCGCGTGGCTCTTTTCAGGATGCTCAGAAATTTCATTAAGAACTAATTCTTCTAAATCAACAGTCCTAGTAGATCGGGGTCTGCCTGCATTAATGTGCTCTTTGGACTGCAAATACCCTGTTTCAGACAGGCGTTGATGAATAGGGGCAAAAAACCTTGCGCTTGGACAAATTCGGTTGGGATATTTCTCTTGGTACAAACGTCTTGTTGCAGAACTATTGCAGCGTGCCATCCCATACATTAGATGCATGTCAGCTAGTTCAGAGTATGAATACACGTGGTAATTACGACCATATTCAATAACGAAAGAAACACGTAAAGGCACACACAGGTTACAAATGGTTACATTGTAATCGTTAACACAAGCAGACGGTGCATTTATTGGTATACAGTTGTTGGTTGTTTGTGGTCAACCAATGTGATGAATGTTAATGGAAGGAACAGCTGTTGTGGAAGGAGTTTATATTATTAAATGATGATGTTTTTCAATTACTAAAATTTTACATTCCCCTTATTTAATAGTCTAATTTATTAAATGTTTCTATACCATTTGAATTCTTGCGTACAACAATAAGGTGTTTTTTGGTTCCTTAACATTTTAACCTAAGTCATCCGCTTTCATGGAATGTCGCCTCAAATACTTTTAACGGCCGCCATTTTTAAATTTATAGTAAATTTGATACTTCTTTTTGTCGTCATTAGCACTACACACAACAGTACTCATCCCAAATATAGGGTTTGTAACCTACTTGGTTTCGTAGATACAAAATATTTAGTAAAAAACACATACAGACAGCTAGACGGAAAACTAAGCACATTACGTCATACCTTTATAGGAACTTTTACCTTTATTTTTGCATTTCTTATCAGTTACCAAAAATTTTTACCATAATTTTGAATCACCCTGTATATATTATATATATGTACTAATACATATAACTGTGGGATGGTGATAGCTTAAAGTGACCATAGTCCCGCTTTTAGGCGGGACAGTCCCGCTTTTTTCGACCCTGTCCCGCTTCTTTAAAATAGGAAAAAATGTCCCGCTTTTTTCTGAGAAGTCCCGCTTTTTCCAGAGAGATCCCGCTATTTTCCCTTTTCAAATAATTATAATAGTTAATATAAAATTATAAATTAAAAAATAACATAACAATAATGATTATATATATATATATATATATATATATATATATATATATATATATATATATATAATATATATATATATATATATATATATATAATATATATATCTCTATTTTCTCTTTATAAATATATATATTATAGAGAGATATATATAATATATATATATATATATATAATATATATATATATATATATATATATATATAATATATATATATATTATATATAATATATCTATATTATATTATAATATATATAAATATAGTATATATATATATATATTAAAATATATATATATTTTTTTTTTTTTTTTTTTTTTTTTTTTTTTTTTATATATATATAATATATATTATATATATATATAATATAATATATATATATATATCTAATCTATATTTTATATTTATATATATATATAATATATTAATATAATATTATAATATATTATATATATATATATATATATATATTATATATATAATAATTATATATATATATACTGTATATATATATATATATATATATATATATATATATATATATATATATATATATATATATATATATATATATATATATATATATATATATATAATATATATAGATATAAAATTATATATATATATATATATATATTGATTATATATATATATATATATTATAATATTATAATACAAATATATATATATAATTATATATATAGAGAATATATATAATATACTGTATATATATATATATATATATATATATACTGTGAGAGAAAATCAAAGTTTTAGATCTGCAGATTGCGCTAGTAAGATTTTTAAGACATGCTTTGAGCCAAAATTTTCTTGTGCTAGAACAAAGTGCGAAACAATTGTTTTAAATGTTTTTGCTCCATATGCTGAGGCAGAACTACGACAACAAATAAAAGATGCCCACTGTGTAACACTTTTAAGTTTTAACCGATGCGAGCAACCATGGATACATTAAACTGTTTCCCGTTATGGTTCGTTTCTTCCAGCCATACGTAGGAGTTCAGGTAAAGCTCCTTGACCTTCAATCTCTCCTTTCAGAGACCTCTGACATAGTCGTAAATTATTTAATAGATTTAATTAAAAATTATGATTTACACAAAAAAGTAGTTGGTTTTTGTGGTGATAACACAAATTGTAATTTTGGGGGCCATGCAAGAAAAGGAGTAAATAACATTTTTAGAAAGTTGAATACCTTCATGGGCAGAGAGTTAATTGGAATAGGATGTTTCGCTCATATTCTGCATAACGCAGTGCAATGTGGTAGCGATTGCCTCCCTGTTGATGTTGAAGCTGTAATTGTAAAAATATATTCGTATTTTTACATTTTTACCGTTCGAGTAGAAGAGCTTAAGGAATTTTGCGATTTTGTCGAGATTGAGTATAAACAGCTTCTTGGATACAGCAAAACAAGATGGCTTGCTTTAATGCCAGGAAATCGAAAAAGAGTGTTGAAACTCTTTCCTGGACTGAAATCATACTTTGACAGTCAGAACAAATGTTCAGAGGTTTTGAAAATGTTTTTTGAAAATCCCCTTGCTGAAATATGGCTTCATTTCCTTCATTCCCAGGCAGCTTCTTTTCACAAAGTTGTTATGAAGATTGAAGGAGACATTATATATTTCAGCCGTAGAAGTATTGCTAGAAATATTCAATATGAAAGAAACATTACAGTCGAGAAAAGACCATGTGTTTTTACCACATTCGGTTTGAGGGCTACTTAGCAAGCTTGATGAAGAAGAGGGAGTAGATTCTTCTGAGGTAAAGACCGTAAAGAAAATAGTTGTGGATTTTTATGATACTTGTTTGAAGTACTTGGATCAGTGGTCAGTTACATTTTCAGATTTCGAATTTATGGATTGGATTTCGCTAAGGAAAACCCCAAGTTGGTCACAAATTGAAAAAACAATGGATTTTGCGTCAGAAAAAAAGAGGTTTTTGAACCCAAGAAAGATTCAGATTTGTTTGACGAGTTTACGTGCTCGACCAAATATATAGGCGAGAAAGTAGACGAATGGAATGCTTCGAATCTAGTAACAGACAAACGGTGGGTGGAAGTATTTACTTTCCTTAAGAATCGTAATATTTCTCATCAACATTTGTTGGCATTAGTTCAATATATCCTTTGTCTTCCTGGAACAAATGCCTCCACAGAACGTGCGTTTTCTCATGTAAATAAGATCTGGACTTCTGAAAAACCCAACTCAAACCTCAAACTCTGAAAGGAATTCTTACTACCAAAATAAATTTTTATCAGACATGTATGGAGTTCTACAATTTAATTAAATCGTCTCCAGAACTGCTGAAGAAAATTTCATCTAGCGAAAAATACTGTAACTGAAGGTATATAATTATATTATATATATATATAATATTATATATATTATATATAATATATATATAATGTATAAATAATATAATATATGATATATATTATATATATATATATATATATATATAGTGTGTCCCGATTTTAACTACAAGAAATCTGGTCACATTATCTAAGATAGCTACATATTATTGGTTCTTCGGAGGGGAGAAAATCTAAACGTTGAAAGGACTCAATGTCAATGGAAGCCGAATGAAGAAGTTTTTCCTTCTGTTTAAAAAGAGAAGTAGACGTACTCATCGGTAATCATATTTTTTTTTTTTAAATCTCAAATGTGTGTAGGACTGCATGTTCAATTTTAATCAAAGTGGTAGGATATTTTCAGGAAGGACAAAGCTTTTGTTTTAGAAATTTTTTTAAGTGATTTTATATTATGTTTTATAACCGAAAGTAATGTTACTCTAAAAATATTAATTATATGATTCATTTAAGATTCCAGCAGTCCTGAACTCTATTTATACACT
>JABUQX010093371.1:2500-7500 GCA_015478945.1 Trachelipus rathkii | reverse complement strand
AGCAATCATCATAATTGATCCGCACAGGTTAAACTCCCTCTAACGCATCCGCGAAGTCCTTCTACCTGCGATTGTTGTTCGAGCAATTCCATTTTCAATTGAGCGCATGTAAACTTAATTCTTTTACTTCATTCTTGAGGACCACTGCCTAATATTCAAAGCCCTCAATGTGTTTGCCGTCAAAGTGTATGATCTACTTATCCAGATGAAGCGTGCTTACCAAGTGCTTCTTCACCTGAGCAGCTCTTGTGTAGATAGCCTTGTGGATTGCTGACTGACATGGGGTTTGAATTTCAATGCCATCACCAGAAAGCTGGCGGCACACCTTTGCTGCTCCGTGGGACGACAGCTTTGAGCTTGTAACAAGGCGTCTTGCAATGCCTGTTGGGTTATGCTTCCTTGTGCTCGTTGATGCTGCATTCTCATCCTCCCAAGGACTGTCTTTGCTTTTGTCGGATGAGTGAGAGCTACTTTCGGAACAATCAGGTGGCACTGAGCTGGTAATTGTGGACACAGTCGCTTCCATTGCCTTCTTTCGCTTGGATGGGTGGATGGGTCTTGGCCAGAAAATTGCCAGTGAAATAACCACCTGGCCCTTGCTCCAACTTTGAAATTTGTAGAGGTTCTCTCCTCTTTGCACTCATTCGCGCCTTTCAACCCTGGTCAAGTCAAACGGTATTCAATGCATCAAAGTTTGTTTATTTCTGAGCCGCTCATAGTCACTTTCAGAAGTTTTGATAGTTTGCCACAAATGGCTTGACTCTGATACATGCGGGAATTCTGTTTTCTCCATAAGGGCTTTAAAGCTCCCCAGCAATTGAGCCGATCTTCTCTCGTTCTTTGGCAGTGATTCCAAGAATTTGAAGCGTCCTAAAGTGTCGTGGTTTTTTAGGCAAGCGACTCCGTTCATCAAGAGATACTTCATAAATTGCCACGTTGTCTCTTTTTGATAGCGCTTGAAACTGGACTAAGTTCTTTGTCCAGGTTTCCTTGTTCTTCTCCGTGTTAGAAAAGCTCTTCTTGAACGACCTGTTGTCTTCTACTCAGCAACTGAAATAGAAAAGGTATTAACGTAAATATTAAATACGTAACAAATTAAAGAAACTTATTGAGTTTTCATATATTTTATTTAAAAACAAGCAATTCAAAATTATAGAAAATAAAAAAAAGCAGACACTAATAAAATATTTTATGCACAAATATAATTAGCAAAAGAGTTTAATGGAGCTCACCAAATAATACAAGATCTTTTTATAATAACTCTGGAGAATGGTCAATACTTATAATAAGGCAATAATAATGTTGACACAAAATTAAGCTAATTAAAACTCAACTACCCGCTTTGAACACCTCGCTTATATACCAGTTTATACCACACTGCGAAACAGCTGAAGAAAATATTAGAACTCTACAGAAGCTTCCCGAGCAATTACGTCACCGTGACGTCACTGTCCGGGCGGACGGCGCACAGCGTTCTATGATATTCTGGAAAATTCTATACAATTCTCTGGTACATAAATTATTGAACAAGTCGGTTTGATGACTTAATATTACATATAAATTATTGTTAATACAATTTATATATATATATATATATATATATATATATATATATATATATATATATATATATATATATATAATATATATATATATTATATGGATATAAATTATATATATATAATAAATATGCTAGAAATGGACTACATAAATTTCACAAGTGGTTTGGTGCGTGACCCTTTTTCATATTCAATGGAATAACGGTATTTTAGTCTTAATACGGCAAAAGTTCCTTCCACTTATCCTACTCGGAATATGTTTTTTCGAGAAAAAAAACAAAATAGCCCTCAAACCCTAATATATATTATATAATATATATATCTATTATATATATATACTATATATATATATATATATATATAATATTATATATATATATATATATATATATATAATATAATATGATATATTCCTTTTAAAGGATGTTAACCGATATATATTGAACGAACGATGTAATCGATTATTTTTCGATTATTTCAAGGCAATAGAAACGTCAGAGCTTGCAAAAAACGTTTTTTTTAAACTAAAGGAATACCCAAGATTAAATCAAAAGATGGAACGAGTCAGGTCTCTCGGCCTCGGCGGGGACGACGGGAGGGGACTTCTCCCCTCCTCTGTCCCACCGTCGGCTTGAGAGCCCCTTAAAAAAAAAATTTAACATATTTTCTGGAGCATGATAAAAAACAACTTTTTGGCCTCTTGCGCTCCTTTTATTGAGTTAGCTAACACGTGACACTGCAGGTTCACGCGTAGTGTTCGGCGATTTTTCGATATTCGTCTTTTAGTAAACATACTTTTAAGGAGTAGCTCCTCTAAATATATATATATATATATATATATATATATATATATATTATATAATATATATAATAATAATATATATATATATTATATACCTGATATATATATATATATTATATATTATATATATATATATATATATTATATATAATATATATATATATATATATATATATATATATATATATATATATATATTAGCCGTGTCGTTGAAAATTGATTTTAATGCACATCTAGGGTTTTGTTCACGCCTATGAGGGTATTCAGAAAATCAAATTAAAATTTTTTTCCCATAAGGCCTAAGTGCTCCCTTTTTGACCTCAAAAATCGGAAAAATTGGTCAAAAATTGCCATTCGTATAGTTCTGTTGCTATTTGTTCTGAATTGTTCAATGAACAATTTATTTAGGGAATAAATGAACATTGAATAATGTTCATTTATTCCCTAAATAAGTTGACTGCGATTTATATATTTCTTTTTTACATTTCAGGTACTAGCATGAGTCAAATGATAACACGGAAGGCAGCAAGTCATGTTGTGTTTGGCCCCCCTCTGCAGGAATTGCCAACCATTGAACTTCCCACGCGTCTCCAGATTGCAAGACATTTTCTTTTCCTGAAGGAACATAAGTATTCCAGCAATAAGGATGTCATTCCCCAGTTAAGTGAGGCTCTTGTTGACCTGTGGATTCGAGCTGGGATTCCACCACAGCCACTTAAAAACGTTAAAACAAAGCTGATGAGACTGATGGATGAAGGATCTAAAGCATCAAAGCATGGTATTAGTGCGGAGAAAAGCAAGCAGTTTCTGGACAGTTTAAATGAATTGTTTGACATTGCTGCATGTCAATGCAAGGATCTGCTTGCATGTAACTGTGCCAAAGAACTGAAAATTCCAGCTCGAGAAAGAGACTTTTTAGTTGACCAAAGAACAGTTCGCAGAATGCAAATTGGCAGAGTAGACAAAACTGTAACTGAAATGATGAACAGGAGTTCTGCAAGAAAGTTTTGTATGGAAGAAAGAGTAGCAGATAAGAAGACAAGAAGAATCGTGCTGTCTGCAGACACTACTGCCATTAAAGATTCAGCTTCATCACCTGATCATGGGGACAGAAAGTATACCTGATGACGATTTCGTTACTCTTGGTTTTGACGGAACACAACACAAATTCCTACCATTGCACTAGAGGAAGAGAGGTATGGTGTCCAACAGAGCAGCAGCAGCAGCTATAGGTACAGCTGCACTAGTTGACTATGGTGTTGTCAGTGCAGATGACAAGACCAATGTTATAGATCCTAAGAAAATCTGGAGAGCACGAGAAAAGCTAAGAAAAGGCCTGACGAAAACAACACAGGAAGAAGAATTGGGAATAGTTGCAGTGTTTTTTGATGGCAGGAAAGACAGCACCCTGATCAAGGAAAAGAAAGGCAGTAAGTGGTACAGTAGTAAAAAAGTAGATCCTATGTCTTGGTTGGTGAACCTGGAACTGTCTACCTTCAACACATTACTGTGGACAGAGGGACAGGTGAGGCTATTGCAGATGGGCTGCATGGAGCATTATCAGACATGGGAATTGTTGACAGCATCATTGCAGTTGGAGCTGACAGCACACCTTTCAACACTGGACATACCTCTGAAGTAATGCATTCTTAGAACGGCAACTAGATAGACCTATGGAAGTTGGTTTTTATGCGTCTGCATTTGCATGACTTCCCTCTGCGCCATCTGTGTAAAGCTCATAGGTCTCCACGTGAAAGTCCTAGTTTGAAGGGACCTGTTGCAACAGTTCCAACTACTGTGAGACCTTCCACTTGTAGTCTTTCAAAAACATCTCCAGAAGGTAACCCACTTCTGTATTGTCATAGATGACATTAGTAGAAGATCAGTATACCTTCTGCACAATTGGTAAAAGTTTGAAGACCTGGGTTGAGACTGAGAATTTAATGATTTAAAAAGCTGGAATTATGTCAGTGGCAGGTGAGTTATTACAGTCGTAGATTTTTTTCGCTTAAAAATATAGCAGCACAACCTACTGGAGAATTGCGGTCATTGGGCGAAGTTTGGTTGTGGCTTGCCATGCACAACGTGATTTCGAATAATGCGACCGAGATGCCACTGATGGTTCAAAGCATGTTGCTGCAACAGATTAAATCCAAAGACAGCTTGTACCAGACATTGCCAGTATAAACATTGCTGTCATCAAAACGAAACTGTTTACTGGGCTCACCAAGAATATGCCTACTGACAATGTTGCCAGACGATGATGAAGAACTCGAAAAGGTTGCTATCGATACAATTAATGCAATACGGCAACAACCAGGTCCAAGTCAACATTATATCAGAGAATTTCGTCCACCGCACATCACTGACTGTTGTCAAACACTGAAAGACCAACTGCCTCCTATAGATCAGTGCAGGTTCGAGCCGGCAATGACACGAAAACTGTCTGATGAAGAGCTTAATAACTTTATGCAACATCCTTATCATATCACTATACTGTGTCACTCACAGAGAGTGAAAAGGTGTATATTATATTATATTATATTATATATATATATTATATATATATATTATATATATAATTATAATTATATATTATATATATATATATATTTATATATATAATATATATTATATAT
>JABUQX010093370.1:15000-17500 GCA_015478945.1 Trachelipus rathkii | reverse complement strand
TGTACATTATATTCTTAGTTGCGGTTATGATATTTAGCTTTATTGATGTTAAAACTTTGTTGGTTAAGCATTATATTCTTTGGTGAGTATATAAAGAACTTATTTTTTGGGTTATGTTTATCCAAAATGATACCTCGAAATATGACTTGAATCAATAGTTCAATAGATCACAGGAGTGGGATGAGTAGGGGACTGCAGGGATGGGTGGTTTGATTTACTGTTTACTGATTTACTTGCTTTAAAATTAGATAAACTATTACGCGTTACTGTGATATTTTATTCAAGAACTTATTTTTATGTTAAAGTCAGGATAAAAAATTTTGTTATTTTTTTTATGTTTGGTTAAAAAACTTTGTTATGTTTGCAATTATTCGATGGGGATTATGATATTTAGACGAGGTTTTGATGAATTTTTGTTAAATATTACGAAGTTGAAGTAAAAAAAAATTGTTACGTACGCATTAATATTTCTTTGTCGGTATGATTGATTTAGACAGGTTTATGCTAATTTTTGTTTAAATATTACGATGTTAAGTACAATTAACTTATATGTTTAGAGATTGCTTTGAAAAGTGTGAATAGGGTATACGTTTTTGTACGAGTATGCTACAGGTACTTTACTGCTGTTAGTGTGGAAGTTTGTTAATGTATGTAGTTTATTCTTACGTGATGGATGTGTTAGGTTTGCATATGTACATTATATTCTTAGTTCAGTTATGTATGTTAGCTTTATTAGGTAAAACGGATTTACGTTAGCATATATCATGCGTTAGTATATTAAGAACTTATTTTGTGTTATGTGTGGATAAAACTTTGTTATGTTACAGTTATTGTTGGGCTGTATGATAATTAGACAAGGTTTATGATAAATTTTGTTAAAATTACTGTGTCAATGTAAATTAACGTTAATATGTTAGAGAAATGTTTGGAAAAGTATGAAGAGGTTACGTTTTGTATGCAATGTTAGTTACTTTACAGGGGTTAAGTGTGGAACTTTCTTAATGTTAACAGTTTATTCGGTGTTAAGGTTTGTTAGAATTTGTCGTTGTACATATATTTTCTTAATTCATTGATGGCTATGTTAGCTTTATTAATGTGGAAAGCATTGTTATATTAGCATATATTCTCGCTGATTGGTATATAAAGAAACTCATTTTTGTGCTATGTTTATCCGAAATGTACTCGAAATGCGACGTAAATCAATAGTGTTAATGTAAAATTACATTGATATGTAAGAGCATATGCTTGAAAAAGTGTATAGGTTACCGTTTTGTACGCTGTGGCTAGGTACTTTAACTGTTTGTAAGTAATGTAACTTGTTTATCGTTAGTTATTTATTCAGGCGCGTAGGTGTGTTAGGTTTTGTCATGTACATTATTTATTCTTAGTTCTGGTAATGCCTATGTTAGCTTGATTTAATGTGAAAACATGTTACGTAGAGTATATTGGGGTTAGTATATAAAGAACTTATTTCTTTACTGCTTATGTTGCTTGTTGTTGCTAACGAAATATATACTTTTGAACTGAATATGGTGTTCGTGGCGTTCGTATTCTTGTTTTACTTTCTTCTGAATTGGTTGAAAGAAAGAATCTCAATAACCCTTAAGGATTGTTTATACACACTATTTTCTTCAGTAGGTATTTTTCGCCGTGCTGATACGATGACATCTCTACGCTTGTTGATGATATCTTCACGAGAAGTTTCGTTATTCCAAACATGTGTCATTATATTTAATCGTAAACCTAATGGCGACTGCTACATTGCTTGTATCCCAGCCAGAGGATCAAATAATAGACCTTATTCAGTTGTGTTGATGGATTCATCAAGATTATCACATCGCAGCTGCATGGGTAGAGGATAAGTGTGTGTTATCCAATGGATCGACGCTTAGTGAAATATCTAACTGGAAAGACAGCGTAAGTGGTTCTAATAGAAAAGACGTTGTGTTCTCGGTCGTGTGACGATATTCAAAAACCCTTGATGTACGCGTCTACTGGAAACCCATCGATGTGTGACTTTCATGCGTACGTGTATAGGGTTCACAGTTCGAACATCTGAATATTACAGCATTGAATTTAAAAAATAAAAACGAACTAACATCGCAATCTCGAACGATGTTGACATACTTGAAGACTTAATACATATAGCACATGTTGTAATCTATGATATTTTACACCGAACATAGTGGTTTCCCGTATAATGCCAGTATACAGGAGTTGCGATAAACTATCAGCTCTAGATGAGTTTACTTTCTCTTTGTATGAGAGAATGATGCTGCTGAATCGACATACGCCGAAAACGGTTTAGTGTTGCTGAACGCATTTATACTTACATTCATTCAAAGGGTGTTGAATCTTTAGAGGGATATATAGAACCGTACCCAAGTGTATGTTGAATCCTATGTTTCTCTGATTAGATGATAAATATATTTAAATAACTTATGTTTTTATGTATATGTTTGTTATGTATTTATGTAACGCTCTTTTCAATGAAAAATTA
>JABUQX010093370.1:7500-10000 GCA_015478945.1 Trachelipus rathkii | reverse complement strand
GCTATTGTGTGTAATTTTTTAACATCATGCTATAGTAATCGGCTACAGTATGTGCAGTTATAAGATACTAGGTCTCGAGCTCTTGTATTGAGATATAGTGTTCCTCAAGGATCTGTGTTAAGACCTTTGATCTTTCTTGTTACGTTAACGACCAGCAATATGTTTGGCAGGTTTTGCTGGTTGATTGACGATTTGTTTGGTGTTGTTTTACGGTTTTGTTTAGAGCTGTAGATTATGAAAGGTGTATATCTGCACTCTTGAATAGGGACCTGGCGGCGTTTTCTAACTGGTTGAGAATAAACAGGTTTGTATTAAATACAAGTAAGACAAAATTCATGATTTCTAAATGGGTGGAGGTCAACTCCCAGTGAATATATTTATTGATGATGTGAAGGTTGATTGGGTTGAAATTTTAAATTACTCTAGATTTTTAATAGATCAGAAACTTGCCTTTTTTCAGCATGTGAAGAGTGTTGCGAGAAAGCCTTCCCAATATCAGGGATTAATCTGGTCATTGAGGAAATATTTACCATTGTACGTACTTAAGATATTATATTTTTCTTTAGTATACTCACAGCTCCTTCTTCATCTGTTCGTGTGGGGTGGTTCGCCTCATGTTATCATTTCTCCCTTGCGAACCAAGCAGAATGCAATAGTGAAAATTTTTGCTTTAGGTTATGAGTACATTCTTCATCTGAATAGGAATTTGGAAGTTTTTACTATCGAACAAATGTATAAAATTTCCATATTGTTAACCTTTTATTGAGGGTTTTGAAGAGGTAAGAAATGATATGTTGTTTATGCATAGCTACAATGTGCGTGATTCCCATTACATGGGACTTCCTTTATCCACCCTGAATAAGTATAAACAAATTGTTAAATTTGTTACAATCTCTTTATTACCGATGGACGAAAGAAAATCAAACACTAGATGTATGTTCAAGAAATCTTCTTGCATTAATAAAGGTAAATTTGATATTTTAATTGAACCCCTTTTTCAAAAAACATGTAATTTGTTATATATGACCAGCATGCTTTTATAATTTTGTATTATTGACTTAACTATGTATTTTATTTTACTGAATAAGTAAATAAATAATCAAATAAATAAATAATCAAGTAAATAAATAAACAATATATATAAATTTATATATATATATATATATATATATATATATATATAGCATATATATATATATATATATATATATATATATATATATATATTATAGTGAGTTATATATATATATATATATATATATATATAAAAAAAAAAAAAAAAAAAAAAAAATAAAAATATATATATATATATATATATATATATATATATATATATATATATATATATATATATATATATATATATATATATATATATATATATATATATATATATATATATATATATATATAATCTGCATTCGGGAATGAACGCATTAATAACAACAGAGCAAATAAAAAATCAGGAGAATCTAAAAGGGTTCAAGAGAGCTCTTAAAAAAAAAAAAACTCATAATAAACATGTCTTCGTTTCTAGAGAAAGTATAAAACTTCTTACATTTTTCCTTCATTTTGGTTTACAATATAAGCAGAGGAAAATTTAAAATTTGATTCAAAAATTCAAATTATTCAGAACAAAATTAAATTTTACCTAAATCAAAAGAAGGGAACAACAAATCTTCAAATCAAGATGGTTGTAAAAATTCAAAATTGATTAAATGATGCGGTAATATAATTAAACGAATTAGCAACTAAAATTTAATAGCTAGTCCGTATTATTTATTTAATTTTAATAAAAAAACATAATTTGAAAGTAAATTTAGGATTTACAGAATATTTTCTAAATGAATTAGATTAAGATGATTCTTATACATCATGAGTCACTTCAGCATCAACTTTATATATTGAGGTCAACAAATTATATATATATATATATATATATATCTATATATATATATATATATATATATATATATATATATATATATATATATATATATATATATATATATATATATATATATATATATATATATATATATATATATATTTATATATATAGAGATATATATATGTTTTTAGTTTTTTATAAAGATATATATATATATATATATATATATATATATATATATATATATATATATATATATATATATATATATATATATATATATATATATATATATATATATATATATATATATATATATAGTATATATATATATATATATATATATATATATATATCGGGCTAATTGGGGGGCATTGTGTGCGTTCTTTTTTAGCAAACTACTCTTGGAATAATGACTGCTTTGACTCTGAAAAAGCTTCGGCTTCGCTGTAATCACTGATGGGATGAGCAGGTTCATTCCATTCAACTAAATCTTTCTCTCCCCAAAATCAATGGTTCGATGGAGCTTTTTCTCGTGCCATTCAGGAGAGACATTGCGTATTGCGCATGAAAAAACTCTTCATCTATCACTCTTACTTATTTTAATTC
>JABUQX010093369.1:65000-69740 GCA_015478945.1 Trachelipus rathkii | reverse complement strand
CTGTAAACAAAATAAGGAACAATCATTTCCCGATTAAATTATCTATTTTTCAATTCCATTAAAAATGGCGGACTGTTCGTGTTTTCAAAATCGAAATAGCGGAGTTTTGCACGTTGTGAATTTGCTCTAAAATTTCGTGTTTATATTTTGTCTTTGCAGTCGTTAGCTACATTTTGCTGTTGCCACAGTAGAAAGTTACCATTCTACTTTATTTATAAATAGGTGACTCCTTAAAAGGTAAGTTTAACTTCATAAGAACTACTAATTATATATCATACTATAGTATATTATATTATATATATTATATATAGTTATATATATATAAATCTATATACTGAGTCATATAATGATTCCTGAATATGAGATGAGTGTGAGTGATATTATAGATATATTAATATATATATATAATATATATAACTGTTTTAACTTATTATATATATATATATTATACTATGGTTCAGACAGGTCCTAAAGCTGACATCATATATGAGACACCGCCAGCACCTACACTTAAAACAAATCTCTCATATTGAATGTCAGCTTAAAATTTTTAATTTTTTTGTGTTTTTTTTCTTCTTTTTTTTTTTTTTTTTTTTTTGCTATTTATTTCGTCTGAAATATTTATAAAAAATTCCTCATTTAAGGCGGCTCGCAGCCGAAATGGCGGACAGAGGGGGACGAAGTCCTCCCCGTCTCCTCCACCGGCGCACGCGCCGAAGAGAGCGCGCGACTCCTGGCCACCTTGGCGGTTTACCTGTATTGGGTATTCCTTAAAGTTAAAGTAAATACCAAAGAGTAAAGGAATATATTAATGTATTTTTAAACTAAAAGGAATACCATCAGCTGGTATAACGCAGACACTGCAGGTTTGGGTCTCTCGGTCCTCCCGGTGGGAGGACGACAGGGCAGGACTTTCGTCCCCCCCTTCTCTGGTGTGCGAGTCCGACTCGCACCCTAAATGGATTTTATATTTTTTTTAAATATATCCGACAAAATAAAAAAAACAAAAAAAAAACTAAAAAAAATCCGCTGCATTCCAAACATATAATTTCCTTGTTTTACTGTAATACTTCTCGATTTACATTGATGTCAGCTTTAGAACACTCTGTCATTATATCATCATATAATATTATATATATCTATATACTATATATATATTATAACTTTAATTATATAATATATAATTATATATAATATATATATAATATATTACATGAGTTATATACTGAAATTACTATAATAATATAATCACTGTATTATATGATAGCTTATTATAGAATATATATATCATAATATTGATGAGAGTAGTTCACACTATATAGATTATACACTTATATATATTTATATACTCGTCTCAAAAGATATCTAATTCAATTATATATATATATATATATATATAAGTACTAAACACTGTATATAATAGCACTATTATATATATATATTATATTATAATGATACTATATATATATATAATAATATATAAGAGAGAGAGAGAGACTCTAGAAGAGAGAGAGAAGATGTCAGAAGTGTTACCGAGTACGGCCGCTGAATACTAGTATATATATATAGTGACTAATCATATAAATAATTTATATGACTACTATATAATATTATCTCTCATATATATATATTATATTATATATAGTATACTAATATATATATATATATATATAGTTATATATATATTTCTTTCTTTCTTTCTCACCGTTCTCTTTGCCCAAGCATTTGGGCGTAATGTGCTGTACCAAGATCGGACAGAAAAAGCAGGTTAGGAGAACCGTGGACAAAAAGTTTTCGAAAGCAAAGCCCAGCCTTACCAGCCCCTCTCGGAACCATTAATTAGTGAGAGCTCTCACACAGAAACATCACTAGAGAGCATCATGGACCGCGACGGAGACCCAGTCAACTCATGTTAAATCTTCAAATGTGAGAGTGGTTCATCCCTATAGCCCAGGCTCTTCCATGCGGCCCACAAACCATGCCCCATACAAAAACCCGCCATTCTTCTCCTAGTCATCACTCTCATCTCTCCGCCTCTGCCCGAAAACTCACATTTCTCTCTCATGACATTTCGTCTCACCGATCTTCAAATCCATCTGGTCTCCCAGCGGTCGGTTCCCAAACAACACTCAACCACTATACATCCGCCTTAAACCAACACCTACTATCAAGTCCAATCCTTTCCACATGAACCAAACCATCTCAACATGTACTTTCATTTATTCTCTCATTTACCCCTTGCTTCACACCACACACTCTCTAATACGTCATTCTCTCTTTATTCAATTCATATCTCACACCTAGCACAACCCCTAGATTGTCCATCTGAACACCTTGAACTTTAGATCTATTACCTCTTATTCCAAACCATAGTCTCACTACCATACCAATAACACAGGTACAACATACCCTCATGTAAGACCCTAGCCACCACTCAAGACTTAGTCCCTTGCATTCACAACGATTTTAATTGCACTCAGCCACCTCCTGCCACTTCACACACTTATTCTACTACACTACGCTGGCTCGTTCGTTCCTATCATCAGTATTCCAAACAACGTAATACATAACTCAGGACAACATCGTTTGGATCCCTAAGCTGCCTCAACATATATAACTATGAGGACGTCCTCAACTCACAACCATACGCTTATCCACGTTTACTCTTCACCAGCCCCTCCTTTCACACACCCTGGCCCAAGATCTCTTATCAATCTCTCAAACTCTCTCAATTTTATCGCCACACAGAATCTAAATTCATCGCAATATAATGAGGCGTAGAGGGCACCTCGTCACACTCACTCCATCTCCACCATTCTTAACACTATATTCCTGCCTCCCCACCTCAAATTTCTTGTCATAACCCCATCCAGTATACAAATTTGAAGAACCAAGGAGAACATAACAACAACCCCTGTTCTTACTCCGCTATTAATCCTAAACCAATCACCATTGACACCATTTATTCTTACACACGCCTTACTATCGCGTCAAACAAACTTTTGATTCCATTCAGAAGCCTACCATAACACCATATATTCACTAACACCTGCCAGAACGCTTTCCCTATTAAACTCTATGCGAGTGCGCTCGTGTATATCCATTAAAACATTAAATTAATTATTTCTTCTTCTCCTCATTTTTCTCATTCATTTGTTTCAGAATGTAAAGATTGATTCCACACATCTACTTACACTCCTAACGCGACCTTGTTCACCAATCTCAGTCCCTCAGTGCGCGTGACGCCCAACTTTGACCAAAATTACCAAGCATATACCTTCCCTACAACATTCAAAATAAACTTATTCCCCTATATTTCTACCAGGTTCCCCTTTTCCTCCCTTACCCTGGATACAAGGGTACCTTTTTACCGTCTCTCTTCCAATCCTTGGAACTATTTACCCTTCCATAAACGCTTTATACCACAACTTCCAAATCCAATCAATCCACATCTCGCCTCCGCTCTTTGATCATTTCACTAAGTAATTTCATCTTATACCTGCAGAATTTACCATTCTTCAACTTTTCTCACTCTACCTATTACCTCCTCTCCTTACTAATAACCTCATCCCAAAAATACCTTTATTCCTCTTAGTCACCATTCGAGAGAGACCACACATTCACTTAACACCTCATCCATACTTGATAATTAAATTGGGTGCAGATTTTCGAAGGTCTTTCCACACTCCCCTCACATCCATTTCATCAAGTTACAAAAGCACCATCCCTATTCATATCTAGCAGGGATTCCCCTTATCCATCTCTCTTACTTCGCGCCTCTTACCAGAAGAGCACTTCCCTATATACCTATGTGTTAAGTCTAATCCTCACCCTCTTCCAAACTCGTTCATTTACCTCTTGTTTGTCCTATCTGTTCACTAGCAACCTTATCGTGAGTATATTCTTTTTTCCTCCTTATATAATTCAAGCATCTTTCTTTTGACTCTTCTTAATCATTTGCTTTTAGTACATTCCAACCACGCTTCTTTTTTACCTTTTAAACCGCTTTCATCACCTCTTCATTCCACCCACTCACTGTTAACATCTTACTTCCTACTTTAGCACCAGCACTTCCACACACTTCCTTTGCACTACTAACAATTTCTTCCTTCATTTGCCCCCAGATTTGCTCAGTATCAACTTGTTCACATCCAACTGATTTACTCGCGAGCGCTCTTACATACTTATCCTTCTTACCTTGTTCACTTATTCTCACTCTTAATTTTAACTACTTCCTTTCGTATCACCTTCCTCTCCATCAAAGCCCCCACTAACTTAATTTTAACATAGAACAACATAATGATTCCGATAATCCCATTTCCTAAACCCCTAATTGATTTAACATCAACACATACTTCAACATCTCCGTCTTCACCAACACAAAAATCAATCATACTATTCACTTCGATACCATCTCTACCACACCAACTCTAGTATACTTATGGATACTCTTGTGGTTTAAAGAAAGTATTACTTACACACAATACCTCCTCTTCACAGAATTCAATTCACTTTCCTAACCATTCTCATTTTTCTCCCGCCACCCCAAAACCACCTGTTATACCATCCCTTTTTTGATCACCTATCCCACCATTCAGGTCCCCAAACACTATCAATCTGAAGCTTCTACTCACCCCATCAAACATCATTCAGATTATCCAAAAAAATCGTACTCTCTTTCAACGTTTCCCTCAGATGGACAATACGTCACCACACATACCTGACCTTTTCAAACTTAAA
>JABUQX010093369.1:57500-62500 GCA_015478945.1 Trachelipus rathkii | reverse complement strand
TCTCGGCCTCCTGGGGGACGTACAGGGTAGGACTATTTCCCCCTCCGGGGAGGTTTCTCCGGAACCCCGCTCTTGGTATTTGACGGTTGTTTCGCGGGGGTCCTCCGCCCCTCCCCTACGGGTATTGGAAAACGTCCCCCCCTCTGATCCACCGTCGGCTCAAAATACAAAAAAGATATTTTTATGCTGATTCCAATTTTTTTGTTAATGCTTATTTCACCTTATACAAGACATCTTAAATTTTGGAAATTTAAATGAAGAAAATAAAGAAAAAAGTAATCTAGATCATGTCATTTGTAATGCTCCGTACAAATCTGACTCAATTGAGACGCTGTTTCCATATATGTTATCAGTTTTCTTGGACATAATATTTCTTACTCTTCAGAGAATATTTTAGTCGTGTAATTTCACAAGTTTTGCGCTCTATATATTTATATATATAATATAATAATATTATTATTACATCACGTATATATATAATATATATATATATAATAAAATATATATATATTATTAATATATATATATATATATATAATATATATATATATATATATATATATATATATATATATATATATATATATATACCGGGTGGTTATAATTAAACTGACGGTGTTCCAAGAGGCATAGCACGGGCCCCAAGGATCGTAGGTGTCTGAAACTTTGGGGATATGCTAAAGAGGCAATGCGCTCGCGAATGATGCAATAAAAATACGTAGTTCCAAATGTCGCCACCAGGTGAATATATGGCGCTGTACGCGTTCCGCACGTGCAGGAAATAGGCAGGAATGAGCACACACATGATAACTGTGATACAGGCACGTTTATTTGGAACTATGGTTACAAATACTGTTCAATATGGCCTCCCGACTCCACTGCATGCTGCATCCGTAACACGGCATGGTCGACAGTTGCTCGCAGCATATCTGGGGTAATCTGAGCAACATGCCGGTGTATGCTCATATTGAACAGTATTTGTAACCATAGTTCCAAATAAACGTGCCTGTATCACAGTTATCATGTGTGTGCTCATTCCTGCCTCTTTCATGAACTTTAAGAACGTACGCAGAATTTTCGTTAGGGGGGCCCAAATAGATTGAAAATAAAAGTAATTTTTTTCCAAACACTGTCAGCCAAAGGTTAAACTGCATATATTTAACATAATATTTACAAATTACATTTACCTCTTAAAAATATATATATGTTAATATTGAAATTATGATTATATTTCAAAACAAAAGTTACGAAATTACAGAGAAAATTACAGAATCTGGTCTTACGATTTATGTACTTGAAGTAGTTGGTACTACGACAGCATTAGACGTCGTGGATTTGCAGAAAATTTTTCGACAACTGCCAATTCAAATTTCAGCTTTCTTCTCCAAAATTTAATTTTCTGTGAAAACACTCAAGAGACCAAAGGTCCATTCAACCTGGATTCCGTCATCTGAAGTTTGTCGATGATATTTAAACTCGTCTTAAAGTTGAATGAATGTTTCGTTCAGTTGTGCTTTTCGCAACATGCGTTTGAGCTTGGCGATACGCTTTTCATTTCAGGTCTGGGAATAATGCTGTTGCTTCCTTGATCACTTCAGATATTTCCACATTTTTTACTTCTTCAAGGTCGAGCTTCTTCTACCTCCAATTTACATACCAGAGCTCAGCCTCACATTGAAGTCTTCTCAGTTTATAAAAGTCTTCAAATACTTTGATTTTCTCTTCAAATTCCTTATACGCAAGGGCAATCATTAGCGACGGATGAAGTAATAAAAGAGAAAAAACTGGTGAATTCTCTTTTGAGAATCTGCTCTCCAATGAAACTGTGAAAGAATCCAGGTATGGTATTAGAATAGTCCTCATCCAATATTCTTTATCGGTGGTAGCAGGAGGATTCGAGCGATGTTTCTGGCGATCCACCACTCTTGGTTGCTGAAAATCAATCATAAGATTTTCAGCTATCTGCTTTATCCTTGTATAAATTTCTTTTATCGTATCGTTTCTGTTTGAGCGGTGATCTTTCGCAAGTGAAAGAATTTTTTTTTCATATGTGTTCCAGCATTGAAGAAGCGCTCTAAACTCTTCAACTGTTGATTATTCCACTATTGGTTTTCCAACAAAGCGCGAATATTATTCTAAATTGGCAGTTGAAATAGGAAAACAAAGTTTTGTGACAGCACAATACAGCTGAAATGCCATTTTTTCTTGTAAGCAAGCATCACCTACTTTTGCCAAAGTTTTTCCAAGACCCTGCACCTATATTCCACAAAACCAAAATGTGTCATGAAAATTGAAAATTACTTGCGGTTATTTTTCTGACCATCGCATCTCGACAAACGCTGGAATACTCGTAGTATTTACTTCTCAAAAGTATTCACGAAAGAAATTGATAATGTCTTTGATAGTGGATACAGTATTGCGGATTTCAGATACAGAGTTCAGATCGTTTACTACAAGATTCAGTCGATGACTCGCACAATGAAAATATAAAGCTTTTTTGTATTTTTCTCTCATTATTCTCTGTACTCCTCCTTCTTTCCCTGCCATAGCTGAGCAGCCATCGTAACCTTGTCCAACTCACTTGTTTGGATCTGGGCCATTCCTGGCAAGAAAACAATCAATATCAGTTGCTATGGTTTTTGCATCCATGGCTTTTCTAATATGCAAATCCAATAAATTCTTCACGAACGCACATTCCACTCCCCTTCAAAAAAAATCTGATTTCAATATATAATTATTCATTTCCAGATATATCAGATGTTTAGCTCAGCTGAAAACAGAAATTTGTATTGTGTTTTTTAACATTTGCAATTATCCACGTCGTCACAACACTCCCACACCACAGATCAATTAAAGTTCAATTTTGTATTTCCTGGTGATGTATTAAGTAAGCCCTTTTTGGCCCACCTGTAAGGCGGTTTCAACTCATTATTCCCGAATCTATTGGGCTAAGCTGAATTAAGATCTTCGAAAACCCCTATCATGTTGCCCGCAACCTGTAGAGGTAAACATGTACCCCACAAAAAAATAATTGTTGTTATTACAGATGAAATTAGCTTTTTGTTTTTCTGCCAAGAGACCCTGATGTCCAGCTTATCATTTGCATGTCCCAACTGCCTACATTTCCAAAGAAGATTTCGCTGCTCGATGCAGCTTTCAAAGTGCCAGCCTACTTCAACATAGGCTCTATGCAATATTCATGGATATTCTTGAATTTCGTGAAGGGTTTCACAACAAAGAAACTCTGAACTCCCTGTATAGTCCTTGCATGAAAGTGGTTCTCAAGACAACTACTTACCTCCCTTCAATATATATATATAATATATATTTATATATAAATATATATAAATTATATATATATATATATATATATATAATATATATATATATATATATATATATATATAGATATATATAGGAATAATATATATATATTACAGAGATAAACCCCGTCATTCACAGGCAGAGCCCTAATCAAGGAGGAGGTGTACTCATTTAACGTCTTAGCAGGGCGAAAGCTAAAACTCAAGAGGGAAATAGCTCACATTCTCCCACCCGTGACCAGTTGCGGAAACCTGGGACCGCCTCGCTTTGGTTGGCGAGTGCTCTATTACTGAGCTATCGGGAGCTTTTATATAAATAAATATAAAATACAGAATTTTTTTTTAAATATACACATATACAAATATAAATATCACCCTTATTACCATTATTATCATTATTATTACCACTATCACCATTATTATCTATTATTATTATTATTATTATTATTATTATTATTATTATTATTATTATTATTATTATTATTATTATTATTATTATTATTATTATTATTATTATTATTATGTACACTATATTTCACACAAAAATTCACTACAATATACTATTTATTCTACTTTACTTAACTTCACTTCACATAATATATATACAAATGTAACCCTTGGTGGGAAGAAAAACTAAATATCTGAGGGGGTCCCCAGTCCCTAGAGATGTTTGAAATAGCCCCTTTCACGGGTAAAGTCCTGGATGTGTTCATTCTAAGTCCAACCTTTAAAGCGTAGATTTGAAGATATATGTATCAAATGTCCAAATATATATATATATATAATATAATATATATATATATAATATATATTATAGAGTGTGTGTATTGAATTAAAATATATATGTATATATATATATATATATATATATATATAATATATATATATATATAGGAAGAAGCGTATACAGCAGTGTTTCTCAAAGTGGCTATAACGCCCCTTGTGGGCGCTGGAGGGGCTAGAAAAAAAAGGGGCACGTGTTGAACGTATTGTAATTTATTGTTCATAAAAAAAAAATAAATATATATTATTAATATATATATATATATATATATATATATATATATATATATATATATATATATATATATATATATATATATATATATATATAATATATATAAAAAAAATATATTATTATATATATACTATATGCCATTGTGGTTTTTAAGTTTTGGTAAAGTAAAAAAAAATTGGGGGCGTTGAAAAATAATTGATTTTCAAAGTGGGTGGTGCAAGACGAAATAGGTTTGTTAGAGTCTATGAGTATACAGCCAACTAGAATTTTCCACATTTTTTTTATTTATTTACTTTAATCCAGATGTTTTGGATAAAGGTCTATCCATCATCAGTGTATTAAAAACATAACACATTCAAAATGAAATATACAAAACATTCGTGCTAAACTAACAAAAGTTTTTGCACCTCCATATCGAATAAATCTGCTAAAACATTAAAAACAAAGCTGAGAATGAATACTAGTTGGTTTTTATTTAACATCAAATGAAACAGGACTATATAATGGAAAAAATTAAATGACTAGAACGAAATTTTTTACAAATAATAATAATAATAAATAATAATAATAATAATAATAATAATAATAATAATAATAATAATAATAATAATAATAATAACAATTAATAATAATAATAATAATAATAATAATAATAATAA
>JABUQX010093369.1:32500-52500 GCA_015478945.1 Trachelipus rathkii | reverse complement strand
GGTCTAGTTACGTGGTTTATGTTTTCCTAAATTTATGGTGGTGACGGCACCAATACTGCAGCCAATTCGCTGCAGGGTCGTTACATAGTTACACAGATGCTGTCGTCTGTGTTGGTGTGGGGTTTTATGGGGTTAGGGGCCTTCCCGTTCCTGCCAGTGACATTTACCCTAGTGGTGCGTTATTTTTGACGATAGTATATATATATATTATATATATATATATATATATATATATATTATAATATATGATATATATATTAATATATATATAAATATATATATATATATTATATATATATAATATATATATATATTAATATATATATATATATATAGTATATATATATATAAATATATATATTATTATATATATATATATATATATATATATATATATATATATATATATATAATATATATATATATATAGTATATATATCAATATATATATATATATATAATATATATAATAATATATAATATATATATATATATATTATCTAATATTATTATATATATATATATATATCATCACCCCCTTCTTTCCCCAAGACTGGGGTAAGGTGCGAAACATCACAATAAACAGAAAAGAAGTAAGAAGAATATGGATGCAAGAGTTCGATAAAGAAAGCCCACTTTTACTCCCTTTTCATTACTTATAGTGAGAACTCGTCGGAGTCCCAGAAATCAACCTGAGCTTCACGCGGACCCGAAGAACGGAACCCTCACTATGCATCTCGTCATGTGGGGTTCATCCCTTGGCCAAGGTGGGCCACAACCAAATCTCCTCACAAAACCCCACCATAATTCCATTTTCTCTTCGGTCTCCCAGCCGGTCGTTCCCACCCATTCACCACTATACATCCGCTTAACCAACCCACTATCATCCATCCTTTCCACATGACTAAACCATCTCAAGGTACTATCATTTATTCTCTCATTTATCCCGTTCTTCACACCACACAACTCTTTAATACGTTCATTCCTCATTTTATCAATTCTTCTCAAAACTAACACACCCCTAAGATTGTTCATCTGAACACAAAGCACTTATTCTATTCCATATTCTCACTACTATACATTAACACAGGTAACAACATACCCTAATGTAAGACCCTAGCGCACTCAAGAAGTAGTCCCTTTACATCCACCAACGAATTAATTGCACCACCCACCTTCCTGTTATCATCCACCCACCTTCCTGCCATTCACAACTTTAAAACTACACTCTGCATCACCCGTTCCCTTTTTATCCAACATATATCCAAAATATTTAAACTCGGACAATTGTTCCAGTTGCTCACATCTAACATAACTTCACATCGAGAACTGTCCTCACTCACAACCATAATCTTACTCTCTTCTAAGTTTATTTTCAAACCCCTCCTTTTACACACACTGCCAGATCTCTCTACCAATCCTCTCAAGCTCTGCTCAGATTCACCGCACATAACCAAATCATCCGCATATAATAGGTAGGGCACCCTCCACTCTCTTCTATTCTGCAACATTCTAACACCATCTCCTACTACCCCCAAATCAAATTCTTTCATATTCCCATCCGAATACAAAGTTTATAACCAAAGAGACATAACACATCCTTGCCTCACTCCTCTATTAATATTAAACCAATCACTTTCGACTCCTTTATATTTACGAACGCTTCACTTTCGTTATACATTCTTTTGATTCCATTCATAAGCCAACCACCAACACCATATATCACTAACACTTGCCATATAGCTTCCCTATTAATCCTTTCATACGCCTGTGGCAAATCCATAAAATCTAATCAAATTTATTCTTCTTCTCTCTCATTTTCTCAATCATTTTTTTCAATATAAAGATTTGATCCACACATTCTATAACACTCCTAAACGCACCTTGTTCTTCATCAATCAGTCCTTTGGTCACACGACGCAATCTTTCGACCAAAATACCAGCATATATTTTCCCTACAACACTCAATAAACTAATTCCCCTATAATTCCTACAGTTGCCCTTATCCCCCTTACCCTTATATAAGGGTACTATAACTGCTCTCCTCCAGTCTCTTGGAACTATACCCTCCATAAAAGCTTAGTTACACAATTTCCAAATCCAGTCAATCATCATCTCGCCTCCGTTCTTGCTCATTTCACCAGTAATTTCATCTATACCTGCAGATTTACCATTCTTCAACTTTCTCACTCTACCCATTACCTCCTCCTTACTAATGACCTCATTCCCAAAATACCTATTCCTTCTTGCACCATCAAACCCACACACATTCACTATCACCTCTTCATTCCTGCCAATGTTATGCAGATTTTCGAAAGGCGAACCATTAGTCACTCCCCTCACATCCATTTCATCGGTTACGAAAGCACCATCCCTACTCATTATTCTAAGCAGATTCCCTTTATTCCCATTCAGTCACCTTCCCACCATTTTCATTTTCTCCCTACAACACAAAGCCACCTGTTACACCATCCCTTTTTTGATCACTTATCCAACCATTTAGGTCACCCAACACAATCAATCTGAAGCTCTTACTCACCCCATCCAAAACATTATTCAGATTATCCCAAAAAATCAAACTCTCTTCAACATTACCCCTCAGATGAACCATATGTCACAACCACACATACCTTGACCTTTTCTAACTTAAATTTAACTATTAGAATTTTAGCACTCACACACACAAAAGCAACCATAGCTCTATACCACAAGTCACTCATCAGAATTGCAACTCCTTCTCTCTTCCTGTCATCATTTTCCATACCAGCACAAACACATTTCACACCACACCACACCACTCACTTTCACCGTTTCCTTTCCTCTTTGTTTCAGTCACAGTGAGCAAATCAAATTTACCCTTTCTAAATACATTAATTACCTCTCTCCTCTTCTCCTCAACATTTATTCCTCTGACATTCCATGTACCCATACGATTCATACATTTTCGCCGTAAGATAGAAGGCCGCTTACGGCGATCACGATCTTCTCCGAGGCATGCAATAGCATTCCTGGCAAAAGATAAGAGGTAGTGGCAGCCAACCCAGCTACCACCGTCATTTAATCACCTTGTACGACACGCAGAACATACGATGTGAGCTATTCTTTCTCCCCCATACATAGTGATATAAGGAATAGGGATGTCTGTAAGATGTTGTCTTGAAGAGGGTTGTGGATATAAGTATGTGTATATGATATGTGGATAAAAAGTGTTGTCTGTAAGATATTGTCTGGAGGATGAGTGTGTATATGCACGCAGAACAGAAAGGCGAATCATTAGTCACTGGAATGTCATAAATAACACAATAATAAGCAGAAAGGGAGGTATATATATATATATATATATATATATATAATATATATACCGTATATATATATATATATTATATATATATATATATATATATATATATATATATATACCGTATATCATATATATATATATATATATATATATTATATATATTATTATATTATATTTTGCTTAGCTTTTATATATTTATATATATATATATATATATATTTAATACCGTATAAATATATATATTATAATTATCCATAATATATATATAATTTATATATACTATATATATATAATACCTATATATATATATATATATATATATATATATATATATATCCGTATATATATATATAATTATATATATAATATATAAATATATATATATATAATATATATATATATATATATATATATATATATATATATATATATAACGGTATGTATATATATAATATATATATATATATATATATATATATATATATATAATATATAACAATATATATATTATATATTATATATATTATAATTATATTATTCATATATATATATATATATATATATTATATATATATATATATATATATATATATATATATATATATATTTATATATATATATGTAGTACGGTATATAAATCTACATATATTTTTATATATATATATATATATATATATAATATATATATATATATATATATATAATATATATAATATATACTATTATATATATATCTATATATACGATATGTATAATATATTATATATATATATATACTATTATATAATATATATATATATATATATATATATATATATATTATATAATATATATATAATATATATATATCGGTATGTATATATATATATATATATAATATATATATATATATATTAATATATATATATATAATACTATATATATATATATACTATATATATATATATATATATATATGATATATATATATAGTATATAACGGTTATGTAATATATATATAATATATATATATATAATATAATATATATAATATAATATAATATATATATATATATATATAATATATATAAATATATATATTATATATATATATATATATTTTCAGATGAGGGTTCGCGTGCACGTCGGGATAACAAACAGAAAACATGGTGCTCCCGACGACGTTTCGTTTTAATCAGCGAATCAAGATGTAAGAGCGAACATGATTGTTATACTCCAAAGAGGCGCGATCTTTGAAACGTCACCCCAGCAATTCCGCGTAAGGGTCCTTGAAAAATATTTCTGACTATAAACTCACCTTTTTGTATTTGGAGTGCGCAAGAACGGTGTGCACACTCCAACTCCTCCTATTGGTCGGAGAACATATTTGTTCCAAATGCAATAAACCTTTCACTCGAGATCATGCCTCAGTATCATGCAATATTTGCAAATTCTGGTATCATTTAACATTCACTAACCTTCAATCCCTCAACCAATACTCTAAATCGTGGTCTTGCCAATCATGAAAAGACTTGCACACGGAAATACAAATAAATCCTCACCCCACCTAACTTAATTAACAATACTCAACTAAATGATAAACGGTATTTAAAAAATAATCACTCAAAGAACTTCTCACCCTTAAATAATATATACAGCATATACATAGCAAAATACAAGAATTTCCCAATTAACAACAATTTTAAGACAAGAAAGGACCCACCAGAGCTTGGTCTGGTTACCTTCGTACACAAAAAATACAATTCTGAAACACTACAAACCACCCAAAACAAATCATAATCCATCACAATTTAATTACAAATATTATTTAATTTAATTATTCATTTTTTTTGATTACCTTAACTTTTTCACACAAATTATCTATTGATCAAAAGCTGAGAACTTGCTTAATAATAATAGACAATTTTTACTTAGACTATAAGGAGATAATCTCGAATGGGCAAGGAATATATACAAATATACTTATCGGAAAAAGAAGAATATATTCTAACATAATTAAATGAAATGGTGAAGCTCCAAAATTTTAAATCAAATTCTTTTCTTTAAAATAAAGCATTTTAAAATTCATAACTGAAAATTTTAGATTTACATCTTCTGAAAACTCTAAGTAAGAAAATATATTTTTGAAATAAAAGAAAAAAACTATGTAATTAAAATTCTTATCAGAAAATAAGAATTCCTCGCCGAAATTGAATTATATATAAAGGAGGATTTCTTCGTATTGGATTGATTGGAGCTGAGTACTTTTTTTTCCAATTTTCTCTTCTCTTAAAGGATATGAAATTTAATGGCACATTTTGTTCATTATTATGAAGATTTTCTTCGTAAATTCGGCGGAGTCGGCTCGTACAGGTCAAGAAGAAATGGATCAAGTACCAAAATAGCGTCCGCTTGTTCAGCGGTAGAGCACTCGCCCAGCTAAGCGAAAGACCCAGGTTCGTCACTGGTGGGTTGTGTTTGTGTGAGCTATTCTTTTCTTGGCTCCGTCTTGCTCAGACTTTAAAATTGAGCATGCCCCCTCCTGATTAAGGGCCCGGCCATAAGCGGGGATGTTAACGTAAAAAAAAAAAAAAAAAAAAAAAAAAAAAAAACTTAATTTTCAAATAACGAAAATTAAACATAAAATTATATGCGTTATCCGCTGAGTTGAAATTCGTACCGAGTTTCAGACAATGAAGAATTTATTTTCGATCATAAAGTAGGGTTTGTCGATACATCGATACTTTTATTTTTGAAAACAAAATGTAAAATATACTACTGTTTATGTAAACAACCAGTTAAATAAAAGGAGCTTTGCATGGCGTTGTGATTTTAAATTTTGCATGCGTGATATGAGATTGTTTTTGTTTCATATAGAGAAAAGATAGTGAGAGGTTGAATTTTTAAAAGCAAAATAACAAAAATCAAAAAACTATAGCTGCTGTCATAGCCACTAACGACCTTCATATATATATATATATATATATATAGTATATTAATATATATATATATATATATTAATATATTATATATATATATATATTTATATTATATAATTATATATATATATTATATGGCAAATTTTTGTAGAAACTTACTGTGACTAGTGAGGATATAGCCAACCACCTCACAAGGCTAGCGTACAACCTGAACCTCCTAAGTTTCCTGATCACAAACTGGTATAATAATAAATTAATTTTAGGCTAAGTTAGGTTGGTTAAGTTAGGTTAGGTTAGGTTAGTTAGGTTAAGGTTAGGTAAGTTAGGTACCTCCGTAGTCAGCAGACAGTTTCTACAAATTTTGCCTATATGTATATTATATATATATATATATTATATATATTATATATAATATATATATTATATATATATATAATATATATATATTATATATATATATATATATATATTAGTGATGGAGCGAACTGAATTTTTAGATAATCGCGGTTGCGGATTTTTTTGCGTTCCCTAATTTCAACACCGCGGTTGCGGTTTTTACCCATTTTTCAACAACCGTGGTTGCGGTTGCGGTTTGCGGTTGCGTTGTTTTAACCATTTCTTTTGTTTACACTACTACTAACTACTTACTACTACTAACACACTACTCTTACCTACTACTACTACTACAATAAATAATAAATAATAATAATAATAATAGTAATAATAATAAAATAATAATAATAATAATAATAATAATAATAATAATAATTAATATAATAATAATAATAATAATAATAATAATATAATAAATAATAATAAAATAATAATAAAATAATAATAATAAAATGAATGATAAATTAAGTAGTAAAATAATAATAATAAATAATAATAATGAAATAATAATAAAATAATTAAGAATAAAAATAAATAATAATAATAATAATAATAATAATAATAATAATATAATAATAATAATAATAATACCTAATAATAATAATAATAATAATAATAATAATAATAATAATAATAATAATAATAATAATAATATAATAATAAAATAATAATAATAATAATAATAATAATAATATAATAATAAATAATAATAATAAGATATTAATTATTATTATTATTATTTTATTAATTATATTATTCTTAATTATTAATTATTTTTATTATATAATTATTATTATATTATTAATGAATTATGATATATTATGATTATATATTTTATTATTATTATATTATTATTATTCATATCATAACCTTGAAATTTCCTTCTAAATTTCTGGTCGTTTAATGTGTAATTTAGCCTCTGTTTACAAAAGTTACCAGGGTGTGCGGGACGAGGACCCATGCACAATGCACAACACCATCCGCTTCCCACCTCCGCCCTGTGGGAACTGGAAGATCCGACTAAAAGGTGCTTCTTTTACTTATTCCGTTTGTAATGAAGTTTTAGAAGCGGCAAGATAGTTTAAGGAATAACAATTTTCTGCATTGTTCTCTCTGTTATTTCATCCTTTTTTTTCGTCATAATAATCCAGCACCGCGAAAAGTTGTTCGCTTGTATACTAACCAGATAGGCAAGACAAATATCTTTAGCCATCATCTTCAATTCTTTGAAGTTATGTTCATTCCCTCTCCACCACATTAGAGGATCACCTTCGAGTCGATCTTTTTTCTTTTTGATATTTTGCTATTTCATCTAAATACTTCATTAAACCTATTTCTATCATCATACTTGAATTTAAATGAGCATTCATGGTTTCAAGCAGAGTTTATGGCTTGGATGTTGAAGGTTGCTTTATTTCTGCAGTATAAATTCTTTAGGGATTTCTTGTTATAATATATATATATATATATATATATATATATTATATATATATATATATGTATATATTATATATATAATATTATATATATATATATATATATATATATATATATAATATATATATTATATATATATATATAATTAATATATATATATACATATATTATATCTATAATTAATTAATATATATATAAATATATATATATTATAATGTTGCTTTATTTCTATAGTATAAATATATAATATATATATATATATATATATATATATATATATACCGGACGTTAGAAAGAGAAACATCGATTAGAATAATTCTTGAAGAAAATGTTCATTTTAACTCTCGGATTTAATAGTTTAGATTAGAATTATTTAAATGTTATAAACTTGGGAGTTAGATATAGAACAATTAAAGGACCATGATGCAAAGAGAAATATTATCACAAGATTGGCGATAAATGGGACTCGCTAACAATTTCGATTTAGTCTTAGCAAACAAAGTCAAAATTTCAAAATCTTTCTCCCTTCTTGAAACAATATTCTCGACAGAAAGACACTAATAATCGAAAATGTGGAGAATGGTCATGATTCCTATTCTAAGCTGAAATTGGGAAGGAAGGATAATAATTAATGCTGCAATAAAATGGAGAATTAGTACTCTAGCTAGTCCGGTTGGCCAGATAAACAATAACTCATTATAAAAACCAAAAATACATCAGAAGTTAGATATTTCGTCAAAATCCGCTAATCTCAACTATTATATAAATATATATATATATATATATATATATATATATATATATATATATATTATATATATATATATATATATATATATATATATATATATATATATATTATATATATATATATATATATATATATATATATATATTCTCTTTGAAAGAGCCAATTATTTCAAACTAGATCCTATAGCAAAATTTAATCACAAAATTTGATTTGCTTGGAAGGGAAATAATATATTAGAAAGACTTTTATTTTTCAGTAATTCTTTTTTGTTTACTTACTATAATTATATGATTAAATGTTTTTGCACGTGACAAATGAGTCAATAAATTATGGAAGATTTAATTACCTAAGAAAGAAATATTTACAAATGATCAACTTTTGACTTCATTTATACTGTATTAGTGGTTTCAAAATTGTTTAGCGACTGAACCAATAGTTTTATTTTGTTTTGTTTGTTTTTTTTTTATTATCGATTAATAAAATTATTTTGTTTATAAAAATTACACCACTGTTCAGCAAGGTAGACTCAATACCGGGAAATGTTTTTATAATCTCACTTAATTATGATCGAAGAGACACTAAATTAAGGCACCAAAAAATAGCAAGATTTCAGGCTGCAGCCTTATGCACTCAGTAAATCAAAGAGAACGAGCTCTTAATCTCCCTTAATTGCTTTAGGAATATAAGTGTACACGTGTGCATAATAATTACCAGTTATTATTCAGATATTTCCTCCTGTTATTTTATACCAAAGTCGTTTTTGAATATCATATAGAGTTAAATTGTTAATGAAGCACTATTATTTTTTTTTTCATATTTTGGTTATCATGCATATACATTTCATCATTTTTAGATTTTAATATATATATATATATATTATATTATTATTATATATTATAGTTATTTTATTGTTATATTATTATATATTATTATATATTTTTATATTAATATTATATAAATATTATATATATATATTATATATAATATATATATAATATAATATTATATATTAATATATTTATATATATATATTATTTATGTAGTAGGAACCGGAGATGCACATCGCTCGGCTTTTTACCCCACTGACCTTGAACCTTTTTTGGACTCTCTTTTACCTCCACCCTATAAATTTGGGCTAAACCGCAATTTTTTTTAGCCTCAAATTTTTTACCTGCCCTTGACCTTTTTGATGTTCTTGGACCTTTTAGCTGACCTTGACCTTTTTTGGCCTTGACCTTTTTGTGGCAACTCAAAATTTTTTGAGAACACTAAATTTTTTTTTGGCAACCCTAATTTTTGCCACCCTTCGAATAAGGGTGCCGCCAAACGGTTGCGTAATTGCACCCCGTTGTATCGTTACCTTCCATCCTCTATTATTGTCGACCAATTCCTTTGTCTTCATGGGTCATATTTTGGCCGCACCCTATATTTTTGGCCACCCTTAGTGCTTGCCTTTTTTTGATGTCTTTACCTTTTTGTCCTGATCCTTTTCGTCCAAAGCTTGCCGATTACCATTGGGTCAATTTTGGCCACAACCGGCTAAAAATTTGTTTTTTTTTGGCCACTCGTGTCCTCAGCCCACCGTGGGTTCAATTTTGTCCCACGCTATATTTAGGGCTTGTAATTTTTTGGTAACTCCTTTTAGGGGCTTAGCCTTTTGATGTCTTAACCTTTTTGTCCTTGACTTTTCCCAAAGCTTGATCAGATACTCATGGTCAGATTTTGACCCACGTGTAATTTTTGTCCTCCTTTAGCGACTTAGCTCCTTTTTTGTATGTTTAACCTTGTTGGAACCTATGATTTTTCGCCTTGACCTGCCAGATCCATGGTTAATTTTGGCCCACGCTATATTTTTTGGCCTACTCGTGTCACCCCGTCAACAATATTTTGCGTTCCCTAACTTGAACACCATACACACACACACACACCACACACATCACACATCACACACACACACACACACACTTACCCTTATACACACATTCACTAGACACTTATACACACTTTCACTATGACACTTACATTTTACCCATAGACACTTAACATTTACACTTATACACACGTCTTTTTATTTATTTTTGTTTTATATGTTTTTCGGTCACACACACACACACACACACACACACACACACATCACACACACACACACACTTATACCACAACATTCACTATGACACTTACATTTTACCCATAGCCACTTACATTTACACTTATACACCCACACACACACACTCCCAACCCTTTGGTTTTCCATGGGTCAATTTTGGCCCACCTTAATTTTTGGCCACCACCCTAATTTTTCGGCATCCCTAATTTTTCGGCCAACCCTTTGTCTTCCTAATGTTGACAATTTTGGGAACCCAAATTTTTCGGTCAACCTTTGGGATTCCAGGGTAACATATTTTTCGGTATTGAACTGATTTTATCGGGTGTCCTTCCTCCATGGATATCCCTGATATCTCCCCTATCTACCCGTAAGAAGTATCTATGATTGTTCTATCAGTGTTCTATGGTATTAGATTGAGTTATTAGATGTAGTGCCGATGAGTGGCCAAGTGAGTGCCAAATGTAGGCCAATGAGTGCAAAGTGAGTGCCACAAGTGAGTGCCGAGTGAGTGCCACATAGTGCAAAGTGAGTGCCACATAGTGCCAACTGAGTGCCAACTGAGTGCCACTTTTTTCTAGCCATCTCCTGAGCCTATGATAGCCCTAATATGGGTATCTACCCCTAGGTTATAAGGTTATGGGATCGATTGGTGTATTTACAACGCTGCTAGATGCTCCTACTTATGAGTTAGTCTTTCTAACTACTTAGCCTAATATATATATATATATTATATTATATTCTATATATTATATAATATATATATATAATTATATATATTATTATATATATATATATAATATATATATATGATTATATATATATATATATATATTATATATATATATATATATATACATATATATTATATATAATAATATATATATATATTATATAATATATATATATATATATATTATATATATATATATATATATAATATTATATTATATATATAATATATATATATATTATATATTTATTAATATATATATAATATATATATTATATATTATATTATTATATATTTATCTATTATCCTGCAACACACACCTACACACTATACACTATAACACTTATACACACATTTCACCATGACACTTATACACACTATGAAATTATAAGCCACTGTACACTCTCCAATAGACACTTTACATTAAACCATATAACATCTTATCACTCACACCCACACACAGATACCACTTACACTTACACTCACACACTCGATATTTTGATGCCTCAACTTTGAATGCTCAGCATAATGCCTCAGCATGATGCCTCAACTTTTTGAAGGTTTCATCTTTTGACTCCATCTTTGATGACGTCATCTTTGGATTACCATCTATAATTGATGATTCATCTTGATGAATATCATTTTGATGGCTCATCTCTACCCTAACATTCAAAGAACAGAGTTAAATTAATGTCTTTCCCCTTAAGATATAAGCTACGCCACCAGGGCGCAGCGTGCCGCTCATCTCGCGCAATAGACCGCCAGTCGGGAATCGCAATGTTGTGCGATCCGCCGCGTCCCTGCTTGAAGCGTGCCCACGCGTGCTCACATCACTGAGTACCCGCCGCCGCGTGCGCGCCCGCAGGCGCCATATCCCCGCGTACCCGCCCTGCCGCGTGCGCCCGCAGCGCAATATAATATTCCCGCACGAATGAAAAATATATATATATAACTATGTATATAAATAAATTCCATACTTAAACATTTTTATTAAAACATTTTCGCGAACCTAAAACTGTAATCATTACAGACATCTTTAATATTTACTTATATCTTTTTAATTTATACAATTTTTAAAATTGTATATGTAAGTTGAAAAAACCAGAGTGGTCTGATATATAAACCATTTATTACTACATTGTACGAAATTTTTATTAAAAACATTAACATTACAGTACCTTAAAGCAGTAAATCAGTAAATCAATAGAGGTGTTACCTAGCACCTAAGGGGTTAGTATGCTTTTGTTTTACTGCTTTACTGCTTTAACTCATGTTTTACTGCTTTAACTCATATGTTTTACTGCTTTAACTCACATATTTATTAACATTACATACCTTAAAGCAGTAAATCAGTAAATCAATAGAGGTGTTACCTAACACCTAAGGGGATTAGTATGCTTTTTGTTTTACTGCTTAACTGCTTTAACTCATGTTTTACTACTTTACCTCATTATGTTTTACTTTGGCTTTAACTCACTACTTTATTAATAATTTACTACCTTAGCAGTAAACATGTAAATCAATAGATGGTTTACATAGCAACAAGGGGATTATTATGCTTTTGTTTTAACTTTCTGCTATACTGCTTTAACTCATGTTTTAATGCTTTAACTCAGATGTTTTACTTTGCTTTATATCTCACATATTATTAAATACATTACCTTAAGCTAGTAAAATCAGTAAATCAACTAGAGGTGTTACATAGCACAAGGGGATTAGATGCTTTGTTTTACTGTTTTACTGCTTAACTTCAAGTTTTACTGCTTTAACTCCATGTTTTCTGCTTATACTCATAGTTTTACTTGCTTTATACTCATATGTTTTAGCGGCTTAACCTCTTATTTTATAACATTAGTTTTTTATTTTGTTTTATTACTTTTTATTTTATTTTATTATTATTTTATTTATTTTTTTTTACATTTTTATTTATTTTATTTTTAAATTTATTATTATACCTAATGGATTAATCGTGTATCTTTGTATTATTTAGAACACCATACAACAGCACGCACACACACACATAAACTTACACACACACACACTACACATTCACACACTACACCCACACTACTTACACTTATACATTATAACATATAATTTATTAATACATTTATTTTATTTTCTTATTAATACTTAGTGTTATTTACTTTCATGCCTATTGTTATTATAATTTAGAACACAATACACACAATTTACACACACACATACACTTACACTTATACATACATTCACTATAATTTTATTAAATACATTTTATTTATTTATTATTATACTTAGTGTGTAATTTACTTCATGCCTATTGTTATATTGATTTAGAGCACACATACATCAGCACACTAACACACGACACATTACACACACACACACCAGTGCACACACGCACAACACACTACAACACATCACGCCCATTCCACTTACACAGCTAACGTATAATTATTAAAACATTTTTGTTTATAAACACGTACATTATATATTACTCATTCAAATATAACTAAGAAAAAAAAATTATTTCAAAGTTTCTTAAAAACTTCTATAATAAATCAATCATTATCTTTGAACAAAGAATTATTATTAACTTTAATACTTTTGTTTATAAATTTTATAAACTATCAAGTTTTATAATAACTTTTACTAAAATTTTATGAAATTTTTTAAAACATATATTTTACGTACTTTAAAGCAATAAATCAGTAATCAATAAGGTCAGCCCCTAGCACCCTCTACACCAAGCTATGCCACGTTTGGTTCTATTGACTTCTGCTTTACATCATCTTTAGCCATGTATTAAGTATAAAAATAACAAAAGTTCTTCTCTGCTAAAATAACATGTATTTTATTAAAATCATTCCTAAGTTTTATTTAAAATTAACACTTATCATTACATTATATATTCGGTCGATGTTAACATAAAAATATTTCCAAAGTTTTTAAATAAATTCGGCATTTTCTTTATTATTGATTATTAATTATTATTATTACACATTGACAAGCCATCACGAGAAAACACAACAGCCCGCACTCCTTACAGATACGAAATTGACCTCTCTCTGTAAATTGTGTGAAATAACTATTTTAGGCCTAAATTTAGGATAATCCTTTTTGTATACCGGGGCGATTTTAGGCCTAATTGCAGGTCAAAATATATTTCAAACTGACCTTTTTCTGTAAAATGTGGTGCAATAACTACGTTAGGGCTAAATTTAGGCCTAAATTTAGGATAAGCCTTTTTGTATCCCAGGCTGATTTAAGCCTAATACCAGGTCAAAAGGTAATTCCAGTAAAGACAAGAATCAATTGTTATTATTATTATTTTTTATAAATATATTTCAAACTGAAGACATGCTGGCTCGGTAAGATCCTTTAAGCAGGAAAGAAGGAAATGTTTTCCTTTCTTGTGATTGGTCGGAGTAATCCTTATCTCTATAGGACCTCGTATGTGATTGGTCGAAAATTATTTATCGTCCTTTGAAAATTAACTTTGTTCTTTAAACTTGTATTGAGCAGGTGTGTTTATTAATCTTTTGACCCAACACCTCTTTTAAAAAATCATAGTCATTTAGCTGTTAAGCGGTGCACAAGTTTTCTGATTTGTAAAAAGTGTTTTATTTTTACTAAGTGTATTTCATATTTATAATAAATACTTACATTGAGGTAATTATTAATTTCCCTAGAATAGATAATAATTAATTCACTAGATTTATAGTAGATCACGTGAGGCAAAACGCAAGAGCGCCCGCAAGCGCGACCCGGGGCGGAACAGCCGCATGAACCGCCGGCGTAATATTACTAAGCGGTCGCCGAAAATATTTTCTTTATGATATGCCGTTGTAAACTTTCATTCATCGTTTTGTAATTTTCAAAATACTGCTTCATATTATTATGAGCGTTCCATTTTTAGTTTCTACTGAAACATTTTTAATTTTTTATAAGAGAATAGCCATTTCACTAAATAAAAGTTTTCTGAAAACATATTGTTGAAAAGAACATTTTGGTGTTGTAAGAAACAGTTTGTTTTATTTTATCCTAAAGTTATAATTCCTTTAGGGAAATAGAACAAATAGTCCGGATGTGACGCTGGCTATGTTCCTCTTTGTGGTATGCCCTTTAAGATCTTATTACTTTGAGGAATGTAAAACAAGTTTTTATATGCCTAAAGCTAACCCTATATAGGACGTAGAAGTTAAAATGTATAGAAGTGTCCCGTACCCACTCCTTTTCAAGGTATGTTCTTTACGGGTTTTAATCTCTTATGTATAAGTTATGAAAAAAAAGTTGTTTATTCTAAAAATATTATTACATATATTACTATATTAGTTAAATATACATGCATGATAAACTTCCCCCCTCTGTAACAAACCGAAAATTTCTCTTTATGGACTTCAAGTATTGGTATCATATTATTATACTTCAAAATTACAATCGAAGTATGTAAGTTCAATACCTCTTTATTCAGTTTGCTGGTATGCATGCGGTAACCATCGAGATTATCTCACTGGGTTTTTAATAAGCACTGATATACCAGGATTTTAAATAAACTAATGCGCTTGAACATATGTTATAATATTCGTAAATATACCTTAATACAGTACACAAACTAATATTATACATCCTGAATGGGACGGTGTCCAAAAGATATCATCCTCTAGGATGTATGCCCTACCACTTTGAAATACAACGCTCCATATTTTCGCGACCGCGTAGTAAATTACGCCGGCGGGTTCATGCGGCTGTTCCGCACCGGGTCGCGCTTGCGGGCGCTCTTGCGTTTTGCTTCACGTGATCTCCTATAAATCTAGTGAATTAATTATTATCTATTCTAGTGAAATTAATAATTATTCCTCAATGTAAGTATTTATTATAAATATGATATACACTTAGTAAAAATAAAACACTTTTAATACAAATCAGATAACTTGTGCACCGCTTAACAGCTAAAATGACTATGATTTTAAAATGAGTTTGGGTCTAAAAGATAATAAAACACACTCCTGATTAAATACAAGTTTAAAGAACAAAGTTAATTTTCAAAAGACGATAAAATAATTCTCGACCATTCACATACGAGGTCATATAGAGATAAGGATTACTCCGACCAATCACAAGTAAGGAAAACATTTCCTTCTTACCTGCTTAAAGGATCTTACCGATCCAGCATGTTTCAGTTTGAAATATATTTATAAAAATAATAATAATAACAATGATTCTTGTCTATACTGGAATTACCTTTTGACCTGGTATTAGGCTTAAATCAGCCCGGGGTACAAAAAGGCTTATCCTAATAGGCCTAAATTTAGGCACCACATTTTACAGAAAAGGTCAGTTTGAAATATATTTTGACCTGGATAGGCCTAATCGCCCCGGGATACAAAAAAGGATTATCCTAAATTTTAAGCCCTAAAGTAGTTATTTCAACACATTTTACAGGAGAGGTCAGTTTCGTATCTGTAAGGAGTGCGGGGTTGTTGTGTTTTCTCGTGATGGATTGGTCAATGTACATAGAAATAATAATAAATAATAAAGAATCCGAATTATTTAAAAAACTTTTTAAAATATTTTTAGTTAACATCGAGCGAAAAATATAAAGTGAATAATTGTATTTTTAAATAAAAACTTAGAATGATTTTAATAAAATACATGTTATGTTAGCAGAGAAGAACTAATTTTGTTATTTTTATACTTATTAAAATACATGGCTAAAGATGATGTAAAGCAGTTAGTCAATAGAACAAAACGTGGCATAGGCTTGGTGTAGAGGGGTGCTAGTGGCTGGCCTTACTGATTACTGATTTATTGCTTTAAGGTAACGTAAAAATATATGTTTTTAATTAAAATTTCATAATATTTTAGTAAAAGTTATTTTAAACTTGATAGTTATAAAATTTTCACAAAGTATTAACAGTTATAATAATAATGTTCATAGATAATGATTGATTTATTATGGAAGTTTTAAGAAACTTTGAATAATTTTAGTTATATTGGAATGAGTAATATAAATGTACATGTTTAATTTAAATAATGTTAAAAGATTTCGCGTTTGTCTTGTGTGAAGTGAGTGGGCGTGTGGTGTGTTGTATGTGTGAAGTGGTGTGTGTGTGTGTGTGTGTATGGGTGTGCCTAAATAATAATAACAATAGGCATGAAATAAATAAAACAAAAAAATAGATAAAATAAAAATAAATGTTTTAATAAATTATACAATTATGTGTGAATAAGTGTAAGTGTGTGTGTGTGTGGTTTGTGTGTGTGTGTGTGGTGGTGTGTGTGTGAATGTGTGCTCTAAATAATAATAACAATAGGCATGAAGAAAATAATAAATATATATAATAAAATAAAATAATGTTTTAAATAAATTTAATACGTTATATGGTATAAGACCAATGTATAAATGAGTGTACTGTGTGAGGATATGTTTGTGTGTGCGTGTGTGTATGTGTGTACATACTAATAAATAAACAATAGGCATGAAGTAAATAACACTAAGTATTATAATAAAAATAAGAATATAATAAAATAAAATAAAAATATAATTAAATAATAAAAAATATATAAAAAGTATAAATACAAAATAAAAATAAAATTCTTTTAAATATAATGAGTTAAAGCCGTAAACAGTATGAGTTAAAGCAAGTAAAACATATAGTTAAGCAGTAAAACTTTATGAAGTTAAAAGGCAGTAAAAAACCATAAAGTTTTTTAAAGCAGTAAACGTAAAACAAAAGCATACTAATCCTTTGTTGCTATGTAACACCTCCTATGATTTACTGATTTACTGCTTTAAGGAGTATGTAATTTAAATAATATGTAGTTAAAGCAGTAAAAACATATGAGTTAAAACAGTAAAACATGAGTTAAAAGCAGTTAAACAGTAAAAAAAAGCATACTAATCCCTTGTTGCTAATGTAACACCTCTATTGATTTAATGATTTAACTGCTTTAAGGTATGTAATTTAATAAATATGTGAGTTAAAAGCAGTAAAACATATGAGTTAAAGCAGTAACATGAGTTAAAGCAGTAACGCAGTAAAACAAAAGCATACTACCCCTTAGGTGTTAGGTAACACCTATTGATTTACTGATTTACTGCTTTAAGGTATGTAATGTTAATAAATATGTGAGTTAAAGCAGTAAAACATATGAGTTAAAGCAGTAAAACATGAGTTAAAGCAGTAAAACAGTAAAAACAAAAGCAGTACTAACCCCTTAGGTGTTAGGTAACACCTCTATTGATTTACTGGTTTACTGCTTTAAGGTATGTAATGTTAATGTTTTTAATAAAATTTCGTACAATTGTAGTAAAATAAAATGTTTATATATCAGACACTCTGGTTTTTTTCTTCTTACATACAATTTTTAAAAAATTTATAAAATTAAAAAATAATAAGTAAAATATAAAAGATGTCTGTATTGAGTTACAGTTTAGGTCGCGAAAAATGTTTTAATAAAAATGTTAAGTATGAAATAAAAATAATGACTCATAAGTAATATATAATATATAATTTTTCATTTCGTGCGGGAATATTGCGCTGCGGCGAAACGCCGGGGGCGGGTACGCGGGGGATATGGCGCCTGCGGGGCCACGCGGCGGGCGGGGACGCGGCGGGACGCACCTGCGGGTGCGGGGTTGGCTGTCTTTGCGCGGAGGGCGCACGCTGCGCCCTGGTGGGTAGCTTATGATCTAGGGGAAGACATTAATATTAACTCTGTTCTTTGATGTAGGGTAGAGATGAGCCATCAAAGATGAATCATCAATATAGATGGTATCAAAGATGACGTCATCAAAGATGAACCTTCAAAGTTGAGGCATCAAAGTTGAGGCATCAAAGCTGAGGCATCAAAGTTGAGGCATCAAAATATCGAGTGTGTGAGTGTAAGTGTAAGTGTATCTGTGTGTGGGTGTGAGTGTAAGTGTATATGGTTTAATGTAAGTGTCTATGGAGAGTGTAAGTGCTTATAAGTGTCATAGTGTGTATAAGGTGTCATAGTGAATGTGTGTATAAGTGTTATAGTGTATGTGTGTAGGTGTGTGTGCAAGTAATATATATATATATATATATATATTTATAGGCTATAAGTGATAGAAAAAGACTAACTCATAGTAGGAAGCATCCTAGCACACTTGTATATACAACAATCGATCCTCATACCATTATACTAAGGGGTAGATAACCATATTAGGGCTATTCTAGGCTCGGGGAGGCTAGAAAAAGGCTTGAAAAAATGGCACTCAGTTTGCACTTAGTTGGCACTCACTTGGCACTATGTGGCACTCACTTGGCACTCACTTGGCACTCATTGGCACTCATTGGCACTCACTTGGCACTCATCTGGCACTCATCTAATACTCATCTAATACTCATAGAACA
>JABUQX010093369.1:0-25000 GCA_015478945.1 Trachelipus rathkii | reverse complement strand
GGATAACTGAAGGAATTTTATGGGAATCAGTTTATTGAGTGTTACAAGTGAAGATATATGCTGGTATATTGATCGAAAGAGTGCGTCGAGTGACTGAGGAACTGATTGGTGAAGAACAAGGTGCATTTAGAAGTAGTAGAGGATGTGTGGATCAAATCTTACATTGAAACAAATAATTGAGAAAATAAGGGAGAAGAAGAATAAATTGTATTTAGGTATTATGGATTTAATAGGAATAGGAAAGCTCTATGGTAGGTGTTAGTTATTTTTGGTGTTGGTGGTAGGCTTCTGAATGGAATAAAAAGTATGTTCAACGATAGTGAAGCGTGCGTAAAATAAATGGAGTTGAAAGTGATTGGCTTAATATTAATAGTAGTGTGAGGCAGGGATGTCTTATGTCACCTTGGTAATTCATTTTGTATATGCATGGGGTTATGAAAGAATTTGGGGTCGGGGTGGCAGGGGAAGGCGTTAGAGTGCAGAAGATTTGGTTTTGTGTGGCGAATCAGAAAAGAGTTTGGGAGGATTGGTAGAGGGATTTGGCAGGGTGTGTAAAAGGATAGGTTTGAAAGTAAACGTTTATAAGAGTACGGTTATGGTTGTAAGTGAGGACAGTACTCGGTGTGAAGTTACGTTGGATGGTGAGCAACTGAATTAAGGGTCTGAGTTTAAATATTTAGGATATATGTTGGATGAATAGGGAATGTATGATGCAGAGTGTAGTAGGAAAGTTGTGAATGGTAGGAAGGTTCCTGGAGCAAGTATATCCTTGGTGGATGAAAAGGACTAAGTCTTGAATGCACTGGGGTCTTACATGATGGTGTGCTATTACCTGTGTTAATGTGAAGTAGTAAAACTATGGTCTGGAATAACAGGTATAGATCTAAAGTACAATGTGTTCAGATGGACAATCTTAAGGGCGTGTTAGAAGTGAGAAGAATTGATAAAATGAGGAATGAACGTATTAGGGAGTTGTATGGCTTGAAGAAAGGAGTAAATGAGAGAATAAATGAAAGTACATTAAGATGGTTTGGTCATGTGGAAAGGATGGATGATAGTCGGTTTTTTAAGCGGATGTATAGTGGTGAGTGTTCTTCAAATCGAGAGGCTGGGAGCCCGATGAAAAGTGAATTGAGTCAGTAAAGGAATGCCTGGAGGAGAGGAATGTTAGATTGACAAAGGCGAGAAGAAAGGTGTATAATAACAGTGAATGGGGGGGTGAGGTTCTGAGGGAGCATTGTTGTGGCCCACCTGGGCCAAGGGTTGAACCTTACATTGACGAGATACCATTTTTTTTTTAGCAAGAGACATTGACCTGCACAATTTCCGTTAAAAAATACAGAATAAGTCCTTAAAAGAATTATAAGCCGCTATAAATATTCACTTGCTATTCCAAGTGTTTTTATACTATCTTACTCGTTTTTTTTAACATTTCATCAAGTACACTTTCAATTTCTTGACGAAATGAAGTTGCAGCTCCACGATCATGCGTTTCTTGTGCATACACTCTCTTGACTTTAGGTTTCCCCACAAAAAAATTGTGGCAACTCGATAGATCAAGGAAGTGTGTGGCCAAGAAACATAGCCCAATCGGGAGATAACATGCTAGGGAACATACGTCGAATAACATACATTGAAGCTCTTGCCGTGTGAGATGTAGCATAATCCTGTTGGAACCACATTTCCCTCATGTTTAACCAACGCACTCAGAGTTCTGGATGGAAAATGTTGTTTAGCATCTCAACGAAGCGGGTCAACGTCACTTCATTCTGTTCCTCTTCAAAAAAATACAGACCAACGATCCCTACCTTATATACACCGCAAAACACTGTCGCTTTTGAGCTGTGGAGAGGTTTTTGGCAGGTTTCCTCCACCCAACACCGGAAGTTCTGTTTGATCACAAATTCATCTGGATGAGAATGTGCTTCGTCACTCATCATTTTGACGGCATCAGCATTATGTTTAAGAATAGTCAGCATGTTCTCAGAAAATTCCATGCTTTGTGCAAAATCGCCTTCGGATAGCTGTAGGACAATCCTTATTTTGAATGGATGGAATTTTAAATCGTCGGGTAAAATGTGATGTAGCGAACAACGTGAGATACCTAAAGTTAATACCTGATGCCTATCAGAACGCCTGGGAATAGCAAGAACCGCATTCCTCACTGCATCCATATTTTCCGGGTTCAGTACTGAACGGGAAAGGCACGGGGATTTCCTCTTTAAGACAGCTCCGGTACTTCCATATGCGGCAACCAATCGGATTATAGTGTTTCGACTTGGAATTAACTGCACCTAGGCGAACAACATTGAACTTGCGGTGGAAATTATATTAACACACACATTTATTGGACAGTAATTAAGGAATAATTGTTTATAAAAAATTGTTCGACGGCAAACACGATGTTGTACTATCCACTGCGCCATGACTACTGAAACCACATTATCTCCGTTATCCGCTGCTCACGCCCAAGGTCATGAAACCTCTCCGACGCTGAGTAATAGCCAATTGAGAACCTTGTATTTCCTCTGCTCCATACTATATATATATATATATATATATATATATTATAATATATATATATAATATATAATATATATAGATATATATATATATATATATAATAATAATATATATATACTATATATATATATATATATATATATATATATAAAAATACTGATTTAATTTACAGAAGGTAAAGAACACTCTCGCGCACACTCATACACACACACACATCTATGTATAGGAAACTAAAATTTTGTTTGAAATTCGAAATTGGAGAGTCTTATGCTCAGAAAGAAAACGAAATAAATTGATTTAGGAACAAAGAAATTTTGTTCCTGCTCTTTTTCTCATTTTTTTTTTCTTTTTTCGTTAACAAGCTTCTTATAGAAGAGACAAGAAATTAGTGATGTAATCGGGAGATAATGTCTTTAATCATAACATTTTTTTTTCTTCGATGGTAAATATATTTAATATCTTCTTTATATTTAAAGACTTTTTAAATTATTCACAATTTCTTTTTTTTTTAAGTCGATACAATTATATTCAATTTAATGAATAAATAAATGTTTTATGAAATATTATAATTTGGTTGATTTTTATTTTAGTTGGATTGATCTTCTTTGCAATCTCTTTCATAAAGGCTTAACATGATAAAATGAAATGGAAAATATAACATTTTTAAAAATTCTACTTTGTGTATAATATTTTCAATTATTTTAATAAATGTTTCAGTTTAATTCAAAATTATTATTATTATTATTATTATTATTATTATTATTATTATTATTATTATTATTATTATTATTATTATTATTATTATTATTATTATTATTATTATTATTATTATTATTATTGTTATTATTATTATTATTATTATTATTAGTTATTATTATATTTTCAATTATTTTAACAAACGTTTTCAATTTAATTCAAATTATTATCATTATTATTATTATTATTATTATTATTATTATTATTATTATTATTATTATTATTATTATTATTATTATTATTATTATTATTATTATTATTATTATTATTATTATTATTATTAGAAACAATAAATCAGCATTTGTCTTAATATAATTTTTGCAAGATTTTTCTAAATTCCTAAAAACCTTCCTAACATTTTCATTAATTTTCTTTAGGACAATTCTTAAATAAAAAAGAACTATTCCCATCAAGTATTCATGACCGAGGTCCCGCTCACGGTGGACGATTTTCCCAAGGATATGACTGTTTTATGAACGAAGCAAAAAAAATTTAAAATATTACAATTATTACAAATATAATAAGTAAGATTAAAACTAAAATTTAAAATATACGAAAAACAAATGTGAAGTCGATAATTTAGATTGTCTTTTTTCCTTTCTTTCTTCTATGTAAAAATATTTAGGTAATCGGACATTTGTTATATTTTTATATTGATGTCCGGTCTATTCTTTCTTATAAGAAGGACTCCGCCAGCTTAAGATCCGAAAATTCCCTCTTTTTAACAAATTTGAAGTAATTTACTATTTCATTATTGTTGTATTTTTTATTGTTCTTCTGCATATGGTGTTGAATTTTACTGGTTTGTACCTGTTGCCTGCAGCATAACGCGCGAAGGGTTAATCGTCGTAAAACCAATGTAAGTGGCGTTTACTCCACTCTCATTTGCAATGGAATTGGTAGTGTATGACGTTGGTACACTTCGCAGCGATTGGTACATCACAGCACTAAACAGAAAACAACTTTGTTTTTGCTGATAATAACTTCTAATAGTGAATTGCTTCATTATTTTTCCTTTGATATGTTCTTTAATATGAGTTTCAATTTTGATTCCTCGGTGACTAAAAACCTTCAAATAAAGAAGATTGAAGTTTTTTATTTATCTTTGTCTTTAGGATCGCTTATATATATGTGTTCTCTCAGAGCGTTTTCTATCCTATACTTAAGCATATCTAGAAAAATATCCATGTTCGTTAATTAGTTACTATCTAACTTCGGTCCTTATCTATTACTTTTCATGATTTCTTTTTATCACAAAGTGAGAGCTCCCAATTATATGAGATTATCTCTCGTAAGCTCGTATGTACTCAGAGCTCATTCTATTATAGATATCTCTTTTATAGCGCAGTATTGACGTTCTAAGTGAGTCTGATAAATCATATATAGCTTTCGACAACTTGATCATCGTTGTATTTTAATAGCTGCTCTCATCTTGCTTATTTGTATCCACTCTGTGTGTGTGAATTTTTCAAATTTCACTCTACGTTCTTATAATACGATGAGAAAAGTGTAGATAGTTTTGTATATGTGGGGTGTGATGAAAATCAGTGTGTTTATTTTGATCATATAAGAGTCTCTCGAGTGTTTTAATAGGTCAATATTGAGTTCGTTTATGATCTTAAAACATGACACACGTTGTTCGAGTCAACAATATCTCTATAAAGGAATGAGTGGCCCGCGCATGTAAGAGTACTGAATTTTATTGTGTGAATTCTTTGTGTGTCTATTTCAGACATTATAGTAGAAGTCGCGAATGTTGGTCAAGGTAGAAATCCTCCAATTAGAAGATTATGATGGATATTGCATATCCAATGTTTTCTCTCTCATCTAAAATTACAGGCGTTTTTGAGTAGGTGACAAGGTAGTATGAGTGGATGCGTTTCATGTCTCATTCTTAGGTATTTTGGGGAGCAGGCTATATATATACTTTCTATGATAAGGACCATATTTATCGAGTTCTCGATATATCATGACTCGTTTTCAAATATAAAAGCTGGTTATCATGTTCTCTAAGAAGTTGCGCTTTTCGACCATACAAGTGAGACTAAGTCGAAGATCATAAAGTCTTAAGCTAATGTTATATTAAGTCTAGAATGCTTCTGTAGCGAGGGTTTACATAGATCCCTCTCTGTGTTTATGATTTCTAGGATATTCTCACACTGTTTTCTCACATTCAGCGTAAGGTCTGGTGATCTGTTATGTGAATCTCTATAACTACAGTATTGCAAGTTTTAGTTGAAGAATGTGCGATGACTCAGTATGCCTCAAAGTGAGATGAGAGGACGGATTACTACTTCGGTCCTATATTATCGTGTATATAACTAATGCTCAAATAGAGCTGAAAGTGTTTAGGCTCTCAGTTCACGGTGGTGTGCGGACGGAAGACTCATGACGCCACACCATTGCGCTGCGCGCTGAGGTTCCGCTAGAGGGCGGCGTTAGCTCTTGGCTGGTTAATCTTCGGCATGACAAAGTCTTACACAAACAATAAAGTGTTAATGGTGCAGGATGAAATTTTTTCGAAAGATAATATTTTAGTAATTTTGAATACATTATATATTTCTTTTGTATAATAATTTTATTATGTTCCACATGCTTGTTACGTACTATAAGCTATTTATGATTTAATATATTAAACCAAAATCTGTATTATATATCTATACATATATCGCAATATGGACTTTCTATACGAATAAATAAATTATTCTATAGTATATATATAATAACTTTCTTATCTAACTATGTTGTTATTAAACACTACCATTATGTGTATATTATTACGTAAATTTCGGAACATAATATTCATATACAGTCAAGTATATACTAATTATATCATAATTAAATTTTATATAAATATATATATAGCGTATATATATATATATAATGTATTATATAAAATTATAGTGAAATATATAAAATTAACAAATATATATGGTGAATGAATATTATTTTAATTTCTTATATATTATTTTTTGTAACTATACCATATGTGTCATTAAATGATATTCATATGGTATATATATATATATATATTATTAGTGAGACATATCTCCAATATCAATATATCCAGTCAACGATACTTATATATTCACTATATAGTTATATTTAAATTATATTGTAAGTCTTTCTATTTTTGTTAAGGGAAAAATCTAATCTCTTTCTGCTATATAATATTTATCATCAGTCTTATTATTAATTTTTTCTCATATACTGAGATATTTATATATATATATATATATATATATATAGACTAAAATCTATATAAACCATTGTGCTTAACGTATATCTGGTCAACTCTAAAGTAAAAAAAATTGTTAGTCGGAGTGGATCTAAACAGAAATCGCATTATACAAGGGTCCCGGAGCGAGTTAGACGCAAATTAGAGTTGAACTTTGAGAGAGTCTACTATGCGCAAAGGTGCCGTCCAGCGAACCATGTTGCTCTCTCTCTATGCGCTCAACGTGTCTTTTCGCACAGACTAGGATGGATGCAGAGGCTCAATATACATAACTAATACGAGCCTAACTACCTTCTACATACTCAAGTTTTTTACATATATTTAGTAGTGTCCTACTACGCTTATATGTGAGGATTATATACTATATTAATGAACTCTATTCTTGGAATACTACATATTATATATTATTGATATTGAGTGTATATTTAATTTTAATTACCTCCACTTGATTGTAAATGCTCAGTATATATAAGTATATAGTACATACTCATACAGAAATCACAGCACTCATATGATTCTCTTCATCTTTAATTATATTTAGAACTTGCGTATATGTATTTCAAACAATACATGCACTACCGTATCTAAAATATGCTGCTATATGATTACAAGTATAAATTCGCTGCTCTCTTTAAGAAATATGACCGAGAACTACTACCTCACCTGCTATCATCTGAAATCAAGCACTAGCATAAATTTCACACTGTGTGGCAAGTAAATTATCAATTGGTCCTTTACTGGACATTATTGGTAATTTAAAATCATGTTTGTCCCACAATATTGAAGCAACGATATTTGTTATGGGATACCATATATTGATTATGTGTGAAGACCCATGAGTCGACTCGCTTACAAAAGACAAAATAGCTATTTGTCTTATAACATATTGTGATTAAATATTGCACAGATTATAAACAACAATTTTATTGACAAAATAACAGAAATGAATTTTTAGTTTTCATTATATAAATTCGATGCCTACAAGATAAATATAAAATCTCTCCCAAAAAGTAACTCTCACTAGCAATATGTCGGCTTACTTATCTCAATAATACACATATTCGCATCTTTCTCGTGCGCTAATGCGTCAAGCGAGTATCGTGATGCCACTGAGACATTTGCCACCCCTGGCTATGGTCTAGGGGTTGGAGATTTTTCTTGATTATTTATGACATCGGTTCTCATCTGTGAGCATGTGTGCCAGTGATGAAGAGATCTTTCCTATAATTGTTTATGATAAGTCGTGCCAATTCTTTTCTTGTAGTGTGTGATCATATATATAATTGTGGATGAATGACGCCCAAAAACTGTCTCTGTTATTGACGCTTATGAAGGCAACGCAATTATTAACTCTCTCTTGTTTATGTCTACAGTCATCGAGTGCATGCTATATTAATTTTAAATTTTATTGTTCATTGGAGTTTCTTTTCATAATCTGCTTTATTCATAATCGACAACTCCTCCATTTACTATATCAGACGTATCGTATTTGTATGATTTAGCCAAATCTAAATGAGTAAAGAGATCGCATTATGTTTGTCGTCCTTACTCTCTATGATAGATCTTAGTGCGTTCTTAATGAGAATCATATATGTAATGACTGTGATGCTCAAGCGTGGTTTTGAGCTCATAGATAGTGGTCGAGTTTATATACAAATATCAATTTAATTTTTTTTAGATTTACTCTCGTCTCTCTGCTCATTGGGAAATTTCAATAGTATTGTGAGCTTTCATACCGTATAAAGAAGCAAGTTCGTGTTTCCTTCAACACGATTTTCCTGTTTGTCTAATATAATTTGTTTATGATGAAGATTGGTCAAAATAAATAAAGATTCCTTTTAAATAAAAACTAAAAATTATGATTAATATTTTAGATTTTTTAAAATCTAAATCACTCAGAATTCTACCATATATAGTATACTACTATAGACTCAATTACTATACTAGGGGAGGATACTAGGCAATTGTATGCTAATACTGTCTATTTGTATATATATATATATATATATATATATATATATATATATATATATATATAAGTATATAAACCTTTAAAATATGTAAATCATATATATATATATAATATATATAGTAATACCCATCATTCTCAATGGCCGACAGAAATATTATGTTTTCAGTTAATAAGGTTATTATATAATTATCAACTTAGAGGCGATAGCCTTATATCTTAATTACCAAATTATATTATATCACATATATTGATTAATTTATTAAAATATATTATTATTTTTACTAACTATATAAATTTTTATAACTTAAGTTTTATACTTATATCAATATATATATATATATATCATATATATAATATATATATATATATATAATTATATAATATATATATATATATAATATATATATATATATATATATATATATATATAATATATATATATATATATATATATATATATATATTAAATTAATATATTATATTATATATATATATATATATATATAATATATATATATATATTTATATATATTATATATATATTACTATTATATTATATATATAATAATATATATATATAATATTATATATATATATATATATATTATATATATACTATAATATATATACATATATAATATATTATATAATATAGTATATATATATTATATAGTAATATAATATATATATATTAATATATATATATATATATATAATATATAATATATTATATATTATATATTAATATATATAATTAAATATATATATTATAATATAATATATAATTATATATATTATAGTATATATTAATATTATATATATATTAATAAATATTATAATATAATTAATATATTATATATTATATATAATATATATATATAATATATAATAAATGAATATAGTGATTAATATAATGATGATGCGTCATATAGGGCAATAAAATATTGGCACTAGGACTTTATTTTAAATGAAGTATTATATTACTTAAAGCGAAAGTTAGTAAATAGGTATAATATTATTTATAAGTAGAGGAATCTTTTATATATATATATATATATATTAGGTTATTATAGTATATAGATTATAGTCTGAATCATATTGAATATATTCTTATAGGTTGTCGTCTTTTAGAGACACGCACCCTATATAAGAGCGCATATGAGAAGTAATTTATAATCTAACTAATATAAGTTAATGATAATAAATAGTTTCGTTATATCAAATTATAATATAGAGAATATCAATATAATAAGAAAAATACAAAGTCCTAGTGTAGAAATAACTCATAAGTCTATTATAAATTACGATATATAGAATTAGGTAGATCAACATTGTCTCTTCCCACAGCGATATTTACCATCCCAATCATCCGTACTTTCTTTTTGGAGATAACTTGCTCAGATAAGAGTGACATTAAGTAAGATCTCGGAACTCAACTTTCTCATTAGAATTGTAACCTCTCTGTCTCTGAAATGCATAAAGTATGTGTTTGTATTGTTCCGGACGGAGTTCTGGATGAGAAGTAATCTTCTAAGTAGATATTTTATATTTAATCTGATCTTTTCTGTTATTTAATTCGTGATCGTGTGTACACTTGAAGCTGAAGGGAGCATATCCTCTCAACAGGATTGAGAGTGTATTATTTTGGTATAATCATTGATTTTGTATGATAAACATCCCATTGTCGCGCATATCAGCTTAGCGCCATAAGACGTTCATCACAATAAAAATTTTTACAAAAGGACTATATAATTGGAGATAGCAATCCATCTTTAAATTTTCTCACGGACCAGCTTAATACACGGTGTTGAGAAATGCTATGTATAGAGTAATGTATACGAAAGAGTTTTATATATAGCACTAAATGTCCCAGTAAGAGTTAACTTACTTTCAAATGCTATTTTGCTATTTGATATAACTCATGCTCCGAAGACATAAGTAGACATACAAACATTTGAGGCAATAAGAGATACTGATACATATATCAATGTAATGGAATATCAAAGTACGAGCATAGAGTTTGTTATTCCCGTAGAGATCGTAAGTACATAATTGAGCGATAAGTATCTGGAATACATAACAGATTACACGTTTTCATTTTTTTCAATAATGTGTACTAATATATAGTATAGGATAATAGATAGGGGTGAAATAACCACCTATACTCTTATAATATATAATTTTTGATATTTTTTCTGATTATAATCAACTTATCTATTACAATTTTTTTCGTAATAAATGTACTTATCTAAACCTGAAATATTAACTTTAGTTAATATGCTGGATACTATATATGTATACTATTTACTATGAGTCTATATATACATAAATTATTTGCACATATTTAGTTTTTTGATTTGGAAAATTGTGTACTCCTCAGCTCTCTAATATTAGTTCGAAATTTATCAAAATACCTACCTATTTTATATAATTATTTTATTTATTTGTATACTATATATACTTGTATATATAGATTTTTACATTATTATATTCTAAAAATAAAAAAACTAAATCATTTGCATATAATAGGTGGTGTAGCTAATGGACCCATATATATGTATATTATAATTTCAAATGAGTTAAAGTCTTTCTCTCAAATAATAAAAATTAGAAGTTGATACGTAAAATAAAGAATAATGTGTTACTCATAAAAAATATTATGAGTTCTGTAAAAAAATGAAATACGCTATCCGATACGAATGGATACTTCGGATATAAGGAAAGATCCACCGACAAAGTGACGTTCTTCTAGAGGTCAAAAAAAGCCTACTAAGCCTCGTTGGTGCGGTTTTTTCTCCCTATAGCAGAACATTAGTGCTGCACCTCGACTAAATATATAATAGGTGGGATAGAAATTTCATGGTTTCCATTATTTTGATAATACCCATATTTGAAGATGATGGTGGGGCTAAAATGGGGTTTTGATGGCTTGTAATACCCAATAAAAATCCCTCAAAATCTCTCCAATTACAGATCACTATGACAAGTTCGAAAGTAACATAAATATTAAAATCAAAACGGACTTCTGTAGTGAAAATTGAGTTTGCTACCTCATAAAGACATCTTCGTCTTAGAAGAGTTGGTATAGTGGGCATAAAGAAATACTATCAGTATCACTTTGTCGTACCAAGTTCATAAGTCGTAGAAGATATGTATTTCTAACCTCTCGTATTAAGAAGTTACCTCAGTCCTAGCGTTAATTATGGGAGGAAATCTCTTCATTACTTATAGCGAACCCTCTAACAAGATATCGATAGAATGCCACGAGGTAGGCTATTATTGCAAGTTTGCAAATTTTCTTTTTCGAGGGAAAGTTGCTTTTTCTTTTAAGGACTTTTCCCTATAAAATTTAACTACTCATCCCTTCCCCGAAAGTTAGTGTATATATTTGAAGTTATGTAGAGGAGTTTCATTATATATAGAAGAGTGAGATATGTATCTATTCTAAGTTAGTAATATATATTATGAGAGATAATCTATATTATATAATCATTAGTAATAATATACTTTATATAAAATAATTAAATATTGCATTATAATATTCATTTATACTTATAGTAATATATATTTGATATATAAGTATCTGCTAACTAGTAGATACTCGTATGAGAGCTTAGTCACAGATCATGAGCATGAAATAATGCTTTCATTATACGAACTTTCACTGCGTTAAAATTGTGCTTGCGCAAGAGGTGGGCTTGAGATAAGTGGGGGCCACCGACATAACATTAAAAATTCTCCTTTCACAAAAGTCATATGTCACCCTTGTGAGGGGCGTTGCCCCACCCCAGTCCATCTCCCATATACGCAGACAAACAATGAAAAGTAGTAGCATTTTAGCAAACACAAGCATTATTTGTAGATTATATCCGTTAGATTATAAACATAAACATACTAAACTATATCTTAAAAGTGAGAGTAACAGGTTCAACTAGTAGAATACAAAATTGTTATATATTGACGGAGATCATCCGATATTTGATCAAAGTTGAACCAACCATTGTGACATAATTTATATCTACTGGTTAAATAGGCCACATCGATCGAACCGTTGAATCCAATGGGTATGAAGGTGTCCAGTGTTAAGCCCGTTGGTCTAATAAGCTTAATCTCTCACTCGATTGATCAATTTAAATAAGTTTTCATAATAGCTGTTTAAGTTACGAGAGTAAACATATAGTATACTTGGACATATGTAGAGACTCGTAAGTTGCTTGAATATATTAGGTCCTTTATTTGAAATATTAATTATCTTCATACATAAAAGGATAAGCTCGGTCAACAGAACCATTAGTAATTATCGAGAAGGAAGTCAAAGTTTACGTAAGTTAGTGAAATCCAATAATAATTGAATTTCTGTCCCACTATCTCAATACTTTAAAATGATGAAAGATAAATCCAGTACAGTAAAAAGGAAATTTTACATTAATAGTAGTAGAGCGAAAGTTGAGCTATTAGAAATAGAGAAGGTCCTTTATATTATGAAAATTATCTTATTTACAATAATAAAGTATATATAATATAGCTATAGGTTCACTAAGGTATAATTATTACTCATATAGAATATACTCGAAAAGGAATACAGTAGATAGTATTTTCGATTAAAGTGAATAATAGACGAATCCAAAAAAATGAGTTATCATGAATGACATGTTCTAGTAAAACATCTAATTTCTCTAAAAGCCACTCTGAATCAGAGGTTCTGAACGAAATCTCCATAGAACCAAAAGGAAAAGATATATTAGACATAGCTGCTCGATGCACAATCAACTCGATACTGTTTATAGTTATTGTAAATATTTTTGTGCAATGGTGATCTTTGAAATAACTATTAAAAAAAGAAATGAAATAAAGCTGAATTCACATCATCAGCCCTAAGGCTATATATACGCATTGCTTAGTGTATTTTCTACACTCTATTAAGCTGTTTCTGTATTAGTTATATTTGTGTATTATGATATGTTAGTTTTTCTCTATCATTTTGTTCGTTTTTTCTTTGGTTTTTACAGTAGGCTATATATATAATTATATTAATATTATATATTTATACTATATAACGTGATCGGATATAAGTTCTGTAGGTTGATATCTCATATCCGGGTATAGTATTTTCACCATAATATATACTATAGGCGTCGTACTTGCTAATCTTAGGTATGTACTTCTTTTATTATAGATAATATATTAAGATCAAGTACTATATCCTATATATAAGAGGATGGTTAATTAGAAATCCATATTTTGAAATGATGTTTTTATTCAAACATAATTAGAGATAATCAATAAAAATAAAGAAGCAATAAAAGCCCTTCTGGTATGAGATACTTCTTATCTTCGTAGTAGTGAAATTTATAAGTTATATATAGAATAAATCACGGACATTGATTATCGAAACGTCTCTCTTGTTCATTTCTTTGAGAACGCCTTCGAAAGAGTTCTGCGAAATAAAACGTTTCGGATCGTCTGAGTCAGAACGTTTCCTTAAACTGAACTTCCACGAATTGTTCTGTTTTCGTTTCACTCTTATAGACTTCTTATTTTGTGTCATTTTGAAAGTGCATATAGTGATTTATAGTTCGTCCGTAATAGCACAGATTCAACGACGTGATTCGAAAGTTACTAGGCTCATTTTCAGAGATAAGATCATATGGCTGTCTCTAAATCGATACTCAGTACGCACGTCCATGGCGACGATAAAGTAATGTCGAGTGATAGTGTGTCAGTGCAGCTCAAAATTGGAAAAGATAAGTTACTGGAACAGAAATAATACGTATAGACAAGGTGCGAGATTTATCTTCTTCCGATTCTTATTCTTCTTTTTCAATCTTGTTAATTTAATCTGAAGAGTATCTCAACAGGCTGGGTTTATATATTATTGAAGGATGTAGCATGTTCTCGGAAGATATCAGACATATTTAAATCTCTATATATATATATATATATATATTATAATAAGTATATATATATATAATACTATGAGTGAACATGCTACATAGACCGTCCGACTCACATGCTGAGGTAACTACTGAGAATGTCAGTAGCAAGTACAGTATATATAGTATCATTTTCTGGAATATAGTTACAAAATCATATTACTTATACTATAATATCTAGCTGAGGGTGAAGGATAGACATATCTATAGGTTAAAACTGTAGAATAGATGATTACACGTGAATACTTATATATATAGTATGAAAACTTTAATATATATAGATATCTTTTGGTACAGAGAAGACAGAAAAGTGCCATTCTTAGTACTTAAACTACTTTTAAACAATACTTACCAATTTAACTCGAGCGTGTGAGAATGACGACATCACTGACCATGACCCCTTTGACAACGGATCGCCTCGCCTTGACTAGTGTAGTTATATATACGACTGGCTGATGTGAGTATACTACGCGCGGTTTATCATCTAAATAATTCAAATATTAATATTAAATACAAAAATTATATATGAACAAAAATGTGTATGGTATACTGCTAAACATAAGTTTATTTAGTAAATATCAGTAATAGTATCTGGATTATTCTAAATGTAAAGGATCAAAAAAATCATTAATCTGTACTATAATATTATTTATGAATTATCACCATAGTGGATTTTTATTTTTATTCAGAGTAGCTTTTTACGTGAAATTGGTTAGTACCATAATTAAACGAGTGTGGCTATTGTTTCAGTAATCGTTTGTGTATATATACTAGGATATTAACTTGTAATGATTGGGATGACTATAGTTGCTCGTTGATTGACATACTAATTATTTATAAGCACATTCGAGGTGGTCAACTATGCTCAAGCATTATCTGTTACTATCTCCCTAAAGAGACATTTTGCAAATTACGGTTGATGTACTTGGAAAACATTATCTTTAGAGCATTTTATTGTACTTAGGAATATTTATAATGTAGAGTAATTTATTTAGTAGTAAATATTAGTATTATAATATGTGATATTTAATTTATAAGGTAATTAAAATTATTGGTATCCATCTATTAACATTTAATATTAAGCCATACTGAATAAATAATATATATAGTATATATATATATATAGGTTATATACTTAATATATATTGATATAATAATGTGCGAGCGTCTGTGCAAAAGCAAAATCCTCTAATTAGATAAAATATAGCGTGTATGTCGTAAGGATGTGCTGAATAAACAGTACCAATGGAAGAAGAAAAAGTTTTACGTAGAGTTATGTTAATGGTGTTGATTGTGGCTTGCATCTGTAAGAAATATATATGAGGTATTTTCTGTTTGAGTGCTCATCAAAATCAGTTATTAGGTACTTGACTTATTTATTATTATTTTATGATGTGTTGATAATATATGATTATTTATACTCTTGATGGTGAGTGTCTTTACTATTCTTCAAAATGAACTCTCATATAATAATGCTTCTTATTATTATGTGTATGTTATGTTTAATTATGCGTGAAGCTTATTATTGGACTATAGTTATTAATATATGTTCGATCCTATTTATTATGTATTAAGTGTGCATGTATTATGAGTTCAATTTATCTCTTCATTTCTCTCTCTTGGAATGATTTAGTTGATATATAAGGTTAATGTTTCATTATTATAATCATGTCTTTTATTCTACATACAGAATGGGTGATTATATTGTACTTGTATTATTATATTTAATCTCATTTGATTATATTATGATTATTATTGATTATCATTATTATATTATATAATATTAATTATTTATTATTATTATTTTATTGCTACTCTATATTAAATATGTTGGCAATTTACGAGTTTAGTGTAAAATAGTTTGAGATATGAATAATATACTGTTTAAACAAATGAAATAGATAAATATTTATTTTATAAAGGCGTTTTAATATTGTTTATACTATTTAGAGCAATATGTTTAGTACTTGAACATTTGGTGCATAGTTTTATACTTTTATTTTAACTGCACGCGTGTGTATTGCGAGCGCAATATCAGAGTTATACTTTAAATGCTTGCATGTTGGGCGATCACGACTTTATAAAAAGTAGTGAGTTATCATATTTTGTCTTTTATTTTTATAATGAAAGTACGGCTAAGTTAGCCACTGATGTTGTCAGCACCGTCTTTGATAAATACAGAGTTGCGTCATTCTTACAGAGCCTGCTTGTTGAGAGATCATTTTATGTCGTTAACATATTGATCAGTCCGTATGAGATTAAGTGGTTCAGTTTTACTGCGTCACTGAACTGATCTAAGGTGCTAATTTTAGAAACTCCAATGTTATAAATAAAATGTTAAACTGTATTCATAGTGGTCCAATAGAGGTAGCAACTTTGTCCTGCGCGCTAATCTCGACTGGGATGCGCTCAGAATAGTCACGGTGATCTGGTTATATATGTCTACTGTAACGGCAAACATATTATTATTTCGTCTTGCAATAGAAATTTACCGTGTGATACTTAGTCATCGGCAATAATCAGTAGATATACAGTAACAATGGCACTGTGTTTCGAACAATATAACTCTCGGTTAGTAGCCTGTAGAATACAAAAATAGGATAAATAAACAAGATGATTTAACTTTGTCTCTGCAAGAGTCGCAGTAATCATCTGTGGTATCTACAGAATCAAATTAATATTCTAGCGAAAGAACATTGTATTAGTGCTGTATTTATTTATTTTGGCGCATGTTTAATTTTTATCGAGGTATTCTATAATGCGAGTTGGTATTATATTCGAATTCCTCAGTTTGTTGTGTTTCCATGCCATTCTCTTTGATTAGTATGTAATGATAGTAGATTGCTGTTTCATTTTTTGATTTTCTTCATGCGACAATGCTGTTTACATATCGGATATATATTGTTTATTCTTTCTTGGTTATCTATACATATTTTACTACAGCCAGTATATTATCAGTTGCCTCGCTTTGATTAATATCATTATTGATCGCTCTCTCTTTTAAAGTTTATATTAATTGGTAAATACTTTCTTCTTAGTCTCTACTCTATATCTTCAATAAATAAATATTAAATTGGTTTACTTTAGTATTACTCACATAACGTTGTGCTGTATTCTGTGCTGTTTGCTTGTGTATAGTGTAATTTGCTAGAGTAGTGTAATTTACATGCAAAGGCAGCACTGTTGACGACATTTTGCGTACTAGTATGTAATAATATCAAAGTTAGGTTTTCTTATTCGCTCTCCGGTAATTTGATATTGTGTAGTCTGTAACCTTGCATTTATTGAGTCTTTTAAAAGATGAGAAAATCATGTTCCAAGACATGTAGGAAGTTATAATACTTAGTACGATTTATGTGCATTATTAGATAAAATTTTTAGCAAGATATAATCCTCAAATTTACAGATGCACTCGTATATGATATATTTTAATTTATATGTATCTCTTTTTTCTTTCGCTGTGACATTATCCTCTCATATATAATATGTGATGGTTTAACAAGTAAATATCTGAATAAACGTGCATCTCGGACTTATAGACTAATTAGGTCGCAACTCATCTATTAGAATTGATCTTGTCTGATACTTGCGTCTAGTGTGTGATAGTACTATTTATTATCTAGTTCTTACGGTATTTTAATGAGTCAAATATCTCTCCAGGCAACACATATTGATAACTTATTAATTATATATAGACAATATATCCATCTATAGCTATGATTTCTATTGTACGACAGTTATTATAAGTAGTCCTATTGTCATATTACGCTATACTTCATTGATAGTGAAGTAAACAATATTTTCCGACCAAATTGATAGACAATAAAGCTAAGTAATTCATTGTATAATATAAGACCATAGCTATTCTATCATGTAAAAAAATATAATGACTCAATCTGACGAAATATATGAATACTATATCGTTATTATACTATGCCTAGGAGAAAAGTGAGATATATGTAATATGTAATATTCATATTATTTCATAGTATACGTGTTGCTGCCAATTATCCTGAAGTGACCAGTTTTAATGAGGTCATTTATTTATGTCTTTCTGTCCATTGAGTGAAATTTAGGAACTTCTGTTAATTTAGATACATTGGCTTCGAATTAATATGTTGAAGGTGATAAAAGGTGTTTGCGAATTATCAGTGTATGCATTTTATTTACAAGTAGATTGTAGGATTCCGTCAATCCTATTTATAATCATTTCGTGTTGTAGAAGTTACTTTGTCTATCTGAAATGTGAGACTCAGAAAAATACACTACTAGTGAGTCTGATGTGGTACATATCGCATAACTGGTGGGCCTGCTTCATGACGGTGTCATTAGATCAGCAAATATGGAGACTCGCAATTGTGCATAAAGATAGACACAGTCCAGGGAGTTAGACTTACGAATTAACGGCGCCTAAGTGATCGACTTTTGAAGAGCAGAAATTTGTTGATGATTTATTACATCTTAGTATGATTCTTTTATATATATTTTAATTACTACATATTTTGAGCATTTTTCATATTTTTTAACATGAGTTTTATATTCATGATAATATCGCTTGTTAAATATATTCGTTAACTATAGAGCTTAGCTGAGTATAATTGAATGTCTTTGTCTTCCTTACCTAGTTGAGTGTGTCCTCATTAATTTATGGATATATATCAATTTTACGGTGATATTATAGTTACTAGGGATAAGGCTAGTCTTCTCGTCAACTACCAAATGTATTAGACATATGCATATTATATATACCGTAAATTACCGATTTCTAATATACCCTATATCGTACTTTCACGTTAGTAGCTTATATATATAATACCGTGATATATATATATAATAGATGCAAATATAAGTTTTTGATTGTCTCAAAAACAGTATTTTTCCGTTATATATATATATAAGAGAGATAATATATTATCTTCGCTCATATATATACATATCTCTCCTCTAGATCTTTTAGAACGGAAATGAGAAAATTGTAGTAAGTCGAATTTTATCTGCTAGTCTCAATATATATCATTTCAGATTTTTCGACAATTTGCCACGTTCGACGCGGTGCTGATCCGCGCGACAGGTTTTCTTATCGATGACATCTCAACTGTCGTGCGAAGAGTAACATGCAATCTGAATTTTGAATTATATGTTCAAATTCATATGTATTACGTAGAAAGACAAGGTATAAAATAGCTATGTAGTAGATATCAGATTAGATGATTGATATATATAATATTTTGTATTTATAGTACTACGATTACTAGTATAATAAACACTCATATATATAGGTGATATATAGTATGATTTTATAATATATATATATATATATATATATTTATATATATATAATATAATTAATATATAATTATATATATATATTATTATATAATATATAAGATAGATATATAATTATATATAATATATATATATTAATTTTAATAATATATGATATATATATTAATATATATTATATATATATTATATATATAATATATATATATATATATCATATATATATAATTATATATATATATAGTATATATAATATATTATCATATACATTAGATTATATATATATATATAATTATAATATATAATCATATATATTATAATATATTAATTATATATATATAATATTAATATTTATTATATATATAATATATTATATATATATATATATATACCCATATATTTGCAATAAACAATAAATTAAATTTTATTAGACACTTATAAGTATGATGAATGACTAAATATCTCAGTAAATAGTTCGGGTTTATTGAGTGATTACCGTGACTGCTAGTGACTCTATAACATTTGATACTTCATTGAATACACATATGTGCTATCTCAATACGTGGATAATCTTAAACTATAGTGAGAGTTTTGCATAGTAGCATTTATATATGGTGTATTATCAGACTGCATAGAAGCTGCAAACTAACACGTATTCGGTGTGAGGATAGTATGAGATATAATGACGCGAAATAGTAGCTAAAGCTCATGAAAGTAGTATATTGAGGAGCGAATAAATAATCGCATAAAAGAGAAAAAGATAATATTTGAGAAGAATCGAAAATTTAAGCAGAATCAGATATAAGGAGCGAGTATAATCGCTATGCAGATATAGTATAAGAACAGATAATAACAATAGCGGAATTATGGAGAAGGTTGATATACAGAAGGAATCTAGAGGTGGAAAGCAGAGGTACTGATTGTAAAGAAGATTAAGCAGAGGCGGAAGAAACGAATAGTACGAAATTTGTAAGCAGATAAGGGACGCTCAATCAGTAAGTGATAAGTCCGGTATATAGACAATAATAGCGCATTACACAGATGAAGCTTATATATATATATATATATAATATATACTGAAATAATATATATTATATATATATATATGTGTCTCATAGAAAGAATGTCAATAGTAGCAAATTAACTATATAATACATGAACTATACTACATAAGCTCATTATAAACTTTAATAAACTATATGCTCCCACACACAACAAGCTGCCTAAATTAAAAATACCAAACTCTCATGTAGAAAGTTTAATAATATATTAGAAGATTAACATGACGCTGGCTTATAGAAACATAACGGTATTGAGCAAACGTCACGTATTCTCAAAGGAAAGGTTAATTAGCTATCTGTATACTGGGGTCGTTGCTCACTAGGTAAAGCTGTTATATGGTAGTAGTGATATATATATATATATATATATATAATAACATGAGCTATCACTGAATTGTTGATGAATTAGCGTTTCCATCTAGCATGTATTGATATATTTGTATAGATCAACTACTCGAAGATAAGCATGTAGTGTATTAGTTCCTGATTGTAGTTATGACTCATAAGAAAGCTAGGTTACCGATACCAGATTCAATAGTCTAATGATACTTATCTATCATACTAATGAATTACAATAACCCTGCATGTTATATCGAATGAAAAGGTTAAATAGAATTATGAAGTTTCAAGAAGTGGATAGCCGCCACAGACTAAAGTATATGAATACTATGAAATTATTATTTAGAAGAGTTGCTTAAGTTTATAGCCGTAGATAAATAAATATATTGAACAACTGTGACCAAATACGAGCATGGCCACTGATTTTCTAAAGTGATGAGATTAATGGAAAATATAGAGATGACTAAGCAAATGATATTTCAAATCTGAGAACTATGTATAACTCAATTCCTACTTCATTTGATTATGTTAGCACCGACGGATTTAATGTAAGTCGACCGAGATATATTATATATATAGCAGTCAGTAGCGGTATAATTAATAACAAAGATATACTCACTCATGGACAGTAATGAATGGATACAATAAATTTGATCTTAGTTCTCTTTGATGACCTCAGTAATATAGAAATATTTGCTCGGTGATTGACCGATTCCAGATGTCCAAGTCTATGTCTCACATAATTAACCCTTGCTGTGTTTACGACGATATGATAATATAAAAAGTATTTAGTATTGCATGCAACTCAAGATAAGTCCGCCCACAGATAAAAGTGACGAGCGTCGAATTGTTAATGCATAAGTTATATTATTCTGGCTTTTAGTAATTTAAATATTTATGCGAACAACTGATGCCAAAGGATGTCTGGAGTCCACGTTTTCTAAAGGAGGAAAGGAAACTCTGAGTTAAATATAGGTACTGATGCGAGAAATAATAATTTTTCAAAGTCACTCTGAAGAGATACCTATTTTACTCTCTAAACCCCTAATAGATATTAAGATTTATAGCACCGGTAGTAGGTCACACGAGAAAGGAGAGTAATTTTTAACCAGCAGGACGATTGGATATAATAATCTAATAAACAATGGATACCCTACAGAGAGGACCCGCGTGCAAACATACTACAACGATTATATCCCTTCTCTAAAAATCACTCTCGGGTCAGTTGGCGCACAACGTTCCCGACGGCAACACTATAAGAAAGGACTCAGATAGTAAACAAAAAGTTCACAAATATTAATAATCCCTGAGCAAGGGCTGTAGGAGACGTGCCCTGCACGTGTTATAAGCGATGAATGCAACACGAGGTTGACGCGTATAGCGCGAGATTTGCATACACACCCTGCGAATGGATTTATCGGGCGGATGGTTGCTCAGGTTATTGCCACCTCGGCAAGACTCGGCGAAGCGAGAGGAGCGGCGAAAAACTTGAGTTGAGGAGAAGCGACTGGACACCTCGGGTATACCGCGAGAGACATCCTGTAAGATAGAGAGAGATAGAATAGTTTCTGTCAGTGGAGGCGGAGAGGGAGGCCGTGAGCCGAGATGAACTATGAGCCGCGCAACACGTCTCCTTTAGGGTGACCACTGGAGCTCTCGGAAGGCCGTAGATCGGTAAGCGCTAATAGACGAGAGGGGTACTGATGTGACAGACTCTCGGACGTCTCTGGCAAATACAACAATTAAGTAAGTTATTAACTCTTTGATTAGACATGGTATCGTCTAAATATTCGGTTATTGTGTTACTTGGTATACTTGAGATAAGATACTGGCTATTATTGTAATGTGAATGGATGCTATATTAACTAGTCTAAATATTATCCGATTACGTACCTGTAAGTAAAACTATACACCGTAGAGATATTTATCCAATAAATGAGACATTGCTATTATAGTATTATCATACGGCTATATAATACTATAATATTAGTATGAGTTCCACTTAGCTAGATGTTATATTGGACTAATCACCTATATTTCCACTAGGGTATATAGGTAAAAATGACGGCTATTACTGTATAAAATCTAGTATATATTAAGCTAGGTCGTTTATGAAATACTAGTATATTACTCGGTGATATATATGAGGGAGCTTTATCCCCATAATGAAGGCATCCTATTATGAAGGATATGGTGAATGGGTCCAAGCGCCTATATATAATATATAATATATATATATGTATTATATACTTTACGTGTCTTATAGTCATAGCGAAGCAATAATATTATACTACGTAAAGTCAACTATCGATTGTAAGTTGATTTTCTCGCGATATCTAATCTGGACAAAGTTGTATAGAGAGTTATGGTATATATATATATTTTGTGGAATACCTATATATATATTTATCACTTATATATATATATCTACTCATGAGTGATATTGTGGATGCCCCTCAGTACTGTATATCATCAATAAAGCCTATAGGTATATGAGTGTTAGGTTGTGATAATGTTGCAATAATACTAGTACTACGATATTTTGAATTACTAATACTTGTATGTATACTCGATATGGTATTGCCTATTTAGGTTTCTACTCAAGTAATGATAAGTAAGTCTCTCTATGTAGAATGATAATTAAAATATGCAGTCCAGATATAATATCTATGATCAGAGAGTAGTCAGACCGCTATAACATTATAAATAATTGTCACAGCGAGAGATCAAGCAATATACAAAACGCTCATATCTGTACTAGTATAGGCTCTGCCACTTCAATGATAAATACCGATACCTGCTAGTGATATATTGCATTTGCAACTCCTGCTGAAGTAACTGACGCAGAAGGCGATCAGGTGCAAGACCTCATAGCCAGACAGTAATAGAGTTCAAGAAATAACTACGCAGGACAGATCTTCACTTAACATACAAACGTTAAGAACATGTTATCAATACTATATAAGTATTATTGGTACAATATACCATATACAGCAAGACCGATTAAAATGAGGATTAATGTTGTATTAATTAATGAATAATCAAATATATCATAGAACTATATACAGCAACGTATAGCTAAGATTATAGGTCCGGAAGAATACATGAGAGTATAAGCCATACTGTTATTATAAAGACTAACTATTTAGTCCTGTTCATGTATATAAATTTCACATTTCGAAATCAGGAGAGCATTCTAGCTTTATGATCGTGATTCAGATTTCGAGTCAACTCACATGGATACTTAAAAGTTTCAAAGTTTTGAAAGGTGTAACTTCTATAGATTAACTTTAATTATACTAATACGATATTTACTATTTGGCTCCCTAGTAGATATAAATCAAATGTCGAACTAAAACCAAGAAACCACAAGAATGGATACGGATAGAAATATACGTCTATAACGAAACTGTACTATCAATACTTGAACTATTTATAACGGAGAAAGGATTATATTTATAAATGATTATTTTTCATTTTTGTAGGGCGTATGATAAGATATATGTAATAACTACAAGAGTCTGGATCCAAATATGAGAGAGCGCACCAGATCACTATGACGAATCATGCCAAAAGTATAACAATTGTTACGTTTACAAGGCCTAACTAGAGGACCACGCTTACTACAGAGATGCAGAAGTGAGAGTATCATTGCATTAACTACGCAATACTCGCAAATACTTTACCAATGCTATGGTTGAGTCTTTAGCACTCATACGATGATAAAGTGTGACATTTGAAACAAATGCGAGACTATCATCTGACATTGCGCAAATTTAAAATGAAGAGGTGCAAAAGACCTAAGGATAATGAACCAGTGAATCTCTAGTGTGAGAAAGACGATACTCTCTCTCTATCTCAAGATAACATCTAGTAATACTCTCTTCTCCTCTCC
>JABUQX010093368.1:0-10373 GCA_015478945.1 Trachelipus rathkii | reverse complement strand
TTTTAAAACAGGTTTTCACAAACTATGAAAAAATATCTATGTTGGTTGTCGGGTCGCTAAAAAACAAACAATGAATAAGATGATTCATTAAAAAAAACTGCAACGTCAATTTCTATTTCTTTTTTTGTTTTAATATTTTGTTGAATTGTCCCTTACTTGAAGTCAAGTAAATTAACTATGTAATAAATGTTCCAGCTTTTCAAAGCTTTCGCGTGGTGACGGAAAGCGAAGAATAAGCATCGTTCAATGAAACCACATTTAATTTCTTTTTGCAAATCGCTGTGAACTGAAAAAATACCGCCGGTGTTTAAAAAAGTTACGCCGTCAGATCCACATACTTGACCTTCTTCTGCGCATTCACAAATGTTTTGGTAAAAATTTCATTGCAAAAAAAAATGCGAAATCCTGAAAAATTTTAAGAATTTCTAAATTTTTTTACTGATGGCCCCCCCGATCGATTATCTTCAATCGTGCTCCTGCATTGTAAAATTATTTCACCTCCTGATCTCGAAGAGTGCGTCATGCGTCTACCTTAGGAATCCCTCTCTCTGCTACAATACACCGTCGCTGGGCCGCAAAAAATGTTTTTGAAAAGAAAAAAAGACCCTGTTTTAAATTTTTCTTTAACGAAGTTAAAAACAGAAACAATTTCATTTCTTTAAAGCTTTCCCGTGAATTTAAATTTCAATTTATAAGGGAAGAAGCATGAAGTTGCATTGCTATAAAAAAGGAGTAGTTATTTCGCTTATTTTTTTTTATTTTAAAAGACTTGCGTTTTCTCCCCTTTCATTAAAGAAAAAATCTTTCACATAACTTAATTCAAAAGATTATTAAATTACGTGAAAGATATTTGTATTTTATGGTAATTGTTTAATATATATATCTTAAAAGTACGACAAATTATTTTTTGTTTACAAAAATTCAATATACTTTTCGAAACATTTGATAACTCAAAAACTCATTTTAGTTAAAATATTTTATTAAAAGAAAAACAGAAAAGTTTGACACCCCTTAAAATTTTTTTTAAAGACTATTTAAATATAAAAATTCCGCTGCCTTTTTCTGTATGGTTATATCTTGATAAAGCTTGTGCTTATAAGTACAAAGAAAACACAATTTGTATATTTTTTTTTTCAAATGGCTGTTTGAAAAGTTGTGAATAAGTCCTTCGTAATATCGTTAAAAAAACTCTTAAGTTTCTTAAAAGACGCTCTACCAAAATAATGTTTTCAAATGTTGGAAATTTAGGGGTAGAGAAGTAAAAATAAGTTTGAAAGTGTGTTGAATAGTAGAAATTGGCGGAAAAAATATGTATAATGATAAGGATGTGAAATGTAAAGAAATGTAAAAGCTATGTGAGAAAGGTACATTTTTATATTTATGTTAAGAATATTTGCTCTTATCAAAGAACAAGAAAGATATAACGACATAGTATTTTGGTAGTATAAAAACAAGTAGGTTGAAATTTGTCATGTTAAAAGAACTGGTTCGAATGTAAGACAACCTTAAAACTCATTAATTAAATTCACTTTTTCTGCTTTTTTGAATGTGTCGTTTCATTTTAAAAAGAATAGGTGCAATCTATTAAAGAAAATTCTCACAGAAAAAATGGAGTGACAAAAACACTTTTAGATTAATAGTTTAGGTGTCTATTTATTTTTTTTATATTCAGAACTGATTCAATGTTTTTTTTCTGTAATAGTTTAAATTTAATTCCGGATGTAAAAACTTCAATGTTTTTTCGAAAGATTTACGAAAATAATTGTTCAAAATGTAGTAGTGTTGAAAATTTAGGAAAATCGGTATTACTTTTAAAATGGTTTGTTTTTTTCTAAATGATGTGTAATGTCAGAATTTTAAGAAAAAAAGGTGCGTAATATTTATTCATAATTGTAAATTCTAGTTGTGTTAAAAAATTTTATATAATTTTTCATTTGTTTTTTAATTTTTATAAAAATTTAAAACAGGTTTTTCCTACAACGTTAAATATATAGAACTCTAGTTGCTACGAAGCAGCCTTTCTAGCTTATTATAATTGTTATTAACAATAATACAATATTTCACATATTACAAATTCTTGGAGAAATTGGAAGGGTATATCTGGGAATTAAAAAGACAGTGTACGGGTTGTCATTTAAGACTATCTTCCTAAAACCATAGATTATTATACTAACAATCTCTTTTGTCTGCTTTTTTGAACATTGCGTGGATAAAATTGATTGTCAATTGCTTAAGCACATTAATTTTTGTCGAATGCTGACTGAGAGGAATACTAGCGTATAAAAAACTCACAATTTTCTTATTTTAAGAGTATTATTCCATTAATTTTATACATTTGAGAAATTTCAAGATTGTACAAATAAACCTAAAAGAAAACACCTGAAGTGTATTTTTTCCTTTTATTATTTGGAGAGAAAAAATAAAAGTGTGTTGCAAAGTTGAAACCTTTTTCTAGTATGTTTTTAAAAATAGCAGAAATAACATTTTTGAGCTTATAAAAAAAATTTGTGGGAAAATTTTTTAACGGGTGTTTACTTAATAGAAAATATAGGAGACGTGTTAATTATAGATTTTTTGAACAGTTAAATTTTAATTTTCTTATTAAACACACATCAATAAGTTAACTAAATGAAATTATTATTACCAATAATTTTTATTTTGGATATGAAAAAACATATTTTATATTTGTATAAAAAACTTAAATTATTTACTTTCTTAAATTATTTTTTATGTTATTTTATAATTCTTATTTTAACTTTAAATATTATAAACACGGAGTAACTTCTCACGCACAACTTTTAAGATCATATAAATAACGTTAACACACTGATTTTTATTTTACAATTTCAGAATATTTTCCGACACTTTTGGCAGAAGAATTATTACTTTTCTCTTTGAGCGGAAAAACAGTTCTATTATTCTTTGTCCGCTAAAAATCTTTAGAATTGCGTCAGTCTGAATAAATTACGCGGTATTTTCTGTTAAAGCATATATATGCTAAACAATAATTGGGTGTTGAAAATTGCATTGTACAACAAACTGAAGAAGTGAATTAGTATTAATAATATGTTAGAATGAAATTGCACAGTTATCGTGTTTTATGAAAATTGTATAGTGTTTCGCCAAGAAAATAATTTTGTTTTTCGCGATGATTTTAAGAGTTTCTAAATTTCGTATCATTGCTAAAAAAGACTCCGTTAGTGTCGTTCCCAAATAATCTATTCTCATATTGATTTTAATTAAGAAAATTTTACCTGCTTCACTGACCAAACGCTAGAAAGTTAAATTTTCAGTTATATAAATTTAGAGAACTCTTAAACTTACGATTTTTCCTAAATTTCAACATTTGAAATTATTTGGTAATATACTTGAAATTGAGTGAGAACCACATGGTGATAAAATTTCAGCATTTTGAAAAAATGTTGTGACAAATAGATTCGAAAAGCAGATTTTACAAAAAGAGCAAAAGAAAAAGGGAGAATTTTGAGTTAAATTGCGTTTTAAAGTGTCATTATTAATATGAACGTTATCTTATAAATTTTTGTTATATTAAACTTTTTGTTATCAATGTCATATCATACGTATTTTTAGAAAATATTTGGAGAAATATATATGTTAATTTTTAAATTACGAGATTTGTAAAAGTTGTAGACATTTCTTATTTAAATAAAAAGAAACATCAAATATTTTATAGACATTTTTTTAACTCGTCTCTTAAAATTTATATAAAACACGCTTTCCCATTTCATATTTATCACCAAATATATATATTCTACTCTAATTTACGTGAAGAACTTTTTAAGAAATTGCAACACTCTTCACACTGTAAAATATGTACGGATTATTCCCATCTATTTTTAAATTCTCGTCAATTATTGATACAAATGTCTGAATATTTAAAAAACCGTTAAAAAGGACGGTAATAATAGTGTATATTAGGCAATGTGTTTTAAAAACGGTTAAATACAGTACTAATCAAATGCTCTTACACCAATATTTTCTCTCGGTTTCAAAATAAGAAAATAAGTAATAACTATAGTGTATATAAATATTGAATTATAATTTCGCCTATGTCCCATCTGAAATGATTTCATAATGCGAGCGTTGGTGCAAAATGTAAATCATATACTTTTTAGAATGTCTATCTTTAATCATCGCCTCATCTTAAGCACAGTACCGAATCATCATCATCATCATCATCATCTCACTACAAAATTAGGAAGAACGCTAAAAATAATCTGTTAAAGTCATTTATGGTTATAAATTCTTTAAAGGAACTACAAATTAAAAACATTACAACATACTGTAAAATTCTGTTTATTTAATTAATTAATTAATGAAAGGAGATATTATTTATGATTTAATTTTGGTTTTATGATGTTCTCTTCGAATATAGATATCGAACAACAACAACAACAACAACAACAACAACAACAACAACAACAACAACAACAACAACAACAACAACAACAACAACAACATTTCAGGTTTAATTAAATCTCACAGAATATGAGGCGGAATAATGGGGAACTTGGTGGGGGGGGTTACTTTGTTGTAATGAAGGAGTTCAGGATGGAGAAGGATTAGCAACGAAGCGAAAATCCCCGATCGATGGTGACTCCCATGCATGCCGTAAACCCCACGGCAACTTCATATCTTTGCGAATTACCATAAGGGTATTGTTTAACATTTTTTAAACCTTCATTAAACTTTGTGACGAATCTAATTTAACAAATTTGCAAGTAAAATACAATAATGCACACCCATCTACCAGAATTTACCAGTAAAATTAACATGTGAATCAGGAGCTTGAAAGATTTATGTTAAAATAATAATAATAATAATAATAATAATAATAATAATATAATAATAATAATAATAATAATAATAATAATAATAATAATAATAATAATAATAATAATAATAATAATAATAATAATAATAATAATAATAATAATAATAATATGGTGTTACACATTTATATTATTAAAATACACTCTTGAGCTCTCTGACTAGGTCTTTCGGTTTCGAAATGGAAAATCTTTTTCTATATATATATATCATAATACATATATATACTTATATATATATATATATATATATATATATGTAGTATATACTATTATTTTAATCAATACTCTAAGTATATATATAGTAATTATATAGTAATAATGATAGCTGCTAATAGATATATATACTGATATATTAATATATATTTATAATATAAATATCTACTCAATTATTACAATTATAATATATCTAGTTATACTTAACGCACTATATATATATAGTCATGTTATATAAAAAAATTGCATATAATATATATAATTAAATTGTACTATAATATATATGTATACACTAGCCTCGTAATATATACTATATATATATATCATAAATAATATATTACTATAATATATATAATTAGTTATATATATATCAATATATAAAATATAATGATATAATATAAAGTATATTATATATAATAAATATATATATGTAAATATATCTTGATAATAGATAAATATATATATATTATATATATATAAAATACATATATTGAGTACCCTTTCCTAATAAGTTATATATATATATATATATATTATATATCTATTATATACTTATATATATAAGAATATAACATTAAGATATATCCATGGCCAGATCCCACGTATCAATATCATCGCTCGACTCTTATATACTTAATCTCCCTACTACATTTAGTATCTCAACTATACTATATATCAGATAATTATAATTTATATACATATTATATATAACTATAATAAGATATAATATAATATATTATATATAACTATCCAATATGAAAATCATCATATATTATAATATCACTATATATATATATTTAATTAATGTATATATATACTATATATTTATATAATATATACTTAATTTAGTAAAAATGAGATAAATCATTCAACGGGATTAGTAATCCTGATCGTTATACCTAATATAAAATATTTTACTGATTATATATAACGTAATCATCTCTATAATCATATGATTACGCTAGCTATTACTATTACTAATAACTGATCCATTGCATAAAACATGTTACCCTATCATATACACACACTCAACCTATATCCCTAATCCACCAGCGTAGAGCTAAACGACGCACTTCACGACTTCACAATAAGGAACATCAATGTTCTACAATACTCGCCAACAACTCTCACTCATACTTAATCAGCCTATTCATTTATAATCAAACACATATATACAATCCTACATCACATATATATACTATACTCAACATATACAAAATCTTTAATGATACTAACCATATTCATGCTAATTGGATTTCAATATCAGTATTATGACTACGATTATACTCGTGTTACACATATAACCTTAGAACCCCACTACCGATACAGTAAATTATATGATACTAATAATATATATTACAAATAATCTATCTATATGAATAAATATTGTGTATGTAATCATAGAGTTTAACTATTCCTTTGAATATTTATAATTATACTACCGTATATATATATATCACTTACTAAGTTGAAGTATATAATTATTAGTATATATTAATTAAATAAAATATATACATATATAACAGTATATATTAGCTTGACTACACAGTAATAGATTCATAATAAATTTAAAATATTCGCTTTGTTGATGGAAAAATAAGATAGCAATAATGGTAAGGTAAATTGGGTAGATGCTCAGTTATACACGATAGTAAAAACACTATATGTCATTACGATAGCTCTATCAAATATTAATATCAGTTGTATATGTATAATACTGTATAATATATACATCTGTTATAATTATATAGTATAAACAAAGCGCACTAGATGTACATTAAGTATAAGATATACTATGAATGAGTGATGACTATATAATATAAGCTCTCATTCAGCCATTCATAATTACTAGTCATACAATCGCTGAATAATACTAATATCATTATCTATCATGTCAAATATACAAAAGAGGAACATATATCGTATATAGGTATATATAATCAATACTAGTATATAGTATAACAAAAAAAATCATTATCTTTCAACCACATATATACAGTATACATATAATTTAATCAAAAGAAAAAAAAGAAATTAAAAAAAAGATTTTGAGAAAATTAATATAATGGAAATATCACATTGTTTGTTTTTTTTTTTTTTTTTTTTTTTGTTTTGCTCAAGTAAAAAATAAAAACATGATTTTTTTGAAAATAAAAATATATATAATAAAAAGAAACAACAAGAAAATCACTTGTTTTTTGGTATGTAAAAAAAAAGGACTAAAAAGTTTTTGATAAAGAAAAAAAACAGTCTTTTTTTTTTTTTTTTTTTTTTTTTTTTTTTTTTTTGCACTTACAATCTATATCTATATATCTACAATCTATAGCAACTTATCTACCTCTTATCTATCTATCTACCTATTCTATCGTATCTATTCTATCTTTATTAACACTCTCGGTCTTTATGCCTTCCCATCGGCTTCTCACAGTATGAACGGGACAGTAGGGAATAGTGCACAGGTTGTGGCATGTTACCAATAACGACGTTTAAACAGAACGAATAATGACGTAATCAGTTTATCTCGTCAATAGACAGGATTCGCATCCTGGGCCAGAGCCTACGAGAACATATCCCCTCAACAAAACCTCCGCATTCCACTTCGCTATTTACACCTTCTTTTCAGCTCTGCCAAACGCAGTTAGTTGCCTTCAAGACATTTGGTTTAAACGTGACCTCAGTCCACTTTTTATGCGCGGTCTCCCAGCTGATCAAAGCCTAGATCCGATCTACGGTCATCATACAAGTAGCCTTCACACAAACGATTCCTGCACCTGCATAAGAGTCATCACCGCAACGCCAGCAGACACATCTACCGTCTGTTAATATCAACCTTGCGACACGCGTCTACTACTGATTTTATTCTTCCATCCTTTCCAATTGTATCCGTGATCGGACCAAACCATCTCAAAACATTCTCGTTTATTCTCTGTACTCACACACCTTCTTTCTCCCTCTAATTCCTCTCACACTACTTACGTCCTGACATTTAATTCAATTCTTCTAGCACACAACACACACAACCACAAAGCCCTAACATTATATTATATAGAACGTATGATTATTATTGACTATAAGTTTAGAAATTATACTAGTATTTATATATCTACTAAAATGGCAATAAAATAAATATATATATGTAAATATTAGAAATAGAAAAAAAGCAATTAGAAAAGATTATCCATATACCCAGACTCAGGTCGGTTATATACTCAATACCTCGAATTATAATAGTGTCATTACTATAATACGTAATATATTTATATAAATAGTAAATGTACTTCTACTTTATATTATATATGTAGATTTTTGTGTGTGTGAATATATATATTAATGTCATAAATAAGGTTAAATTAAGTTTAAAAAATAGAGTCAAAAGTTGTTGGTTGCACAATGATTCACATCTGAGGTTAATGTGAAAATTGAGTTACGATTTCATGTTATAAGCTTAGAATGATTTTGCATTGGTAAGGAAAGAGGAGACTCAGTTTTCATTGCCACATATTCTTAACCCCTATTCAAGACTGTTTTCTTTACTAGATTTCCACCATCACATCAACTCAGGGTCAGTAAGTCCCATATTTACAAGATGGGTATGTATTAGATTTCTCATAAAAGTTCACCCTCTATAGTAGTGCAAAGTTCCCGCATATAGCACGAAAGAACTCGAAGCGTAAGAAAGGGTGGGTAAGTAGGAAAATACAGAAGAATGGTAGAGATTTCAACAAAACAGAGGTGGTTGAGGAAAGAAATGAGAAGACATCCAACAGCCAAAGAACAGCCGTAGGGAGAGGGTTTAGCCAATGTGCAACACGAATACTCTCTGTGGCGAGAAGGTACTATACCGTATTGTGCTACGACAGTGCGTCGTTAAGGTGATAAGGGGTCACAGAGAGAAAGTGATTAATTACTCTTCGATCAACTTATTCACGACGTTGCGAGAAGCTGGTGCGACCATATGTGTCGTGGGTAACCTAATAGAATAGAGAATACTCCAAACTTTACTATTAAGTTGGATGAGAGAATAAGCTTTGAGGATATCATTGGGGTCAGAAACAAAGAAGTACCCATAGTGTTAGTATGGTCACAGATGACGACCTTTTACCGGACTACTGTTCCAAATAGCCGGGCTGAAAACCAGAGCCCCCCCCCCCAAGATTTGATGAAACAAGTAACGCAGTTTGCATCCATAATGCGGATGCAGCGGTATTTAGTACAACCATTTATCGAAATGCACACTCAAAGTCGTTTGATATATTGTATTGCGCGTGTGAAAGGACAATCTGGACATAAAGGAGGAAAGACTCACAGTCTATAAGACAGTATATCTCATCCATTTCTTTTTGTAGCCCTTCCTTAGCAACGCGTGTTGTTTGTTGTTGGAGGTTTCCAAGACATTTTTTTGTCATGGCTTAAGCCGAAGATGTTGTATATTTGTCCAACAGTAGACACGAGCATAGAACTCGTCGAATAGACAGGAAATATAGGAAACTGATATATTTTGGAGAGGAGATTTGTAAAAGTTGGGTTTTAAAAGAATTGGATTTCACAAAACGTTATTCTCCGTATGCATAAAATTCCAAAGGAAGTCACGTCGAAAAGAGAGAAATCTAAACAAAACATTTCCAGCTTTCAGACCAGTTGGTGGTGTTTAGAATTGAGATTGATTATGAGATAAAGTATATACAATATGATTTAATGCACATTACATGTCGAATTCTCTCTCATCGGATGGACTGTGAAAAAGGGATAATAATGGAGGATGCAGGATGAGAATATGGAATGAAAGTGAATCAGTATGAATAAAGTAGGAGATAGACAGAATCCTGTTGAACACCACTATTGTACACGAAAGTAAAGTGAAGGAAGTATCGCAACGATGCAAGAACAGACGATATATGAGGCGAATGAATAAGAAGCTTGACTAAAGTAAGCATAAGATGAGTTATGAGAAACTCAGCACACGGAGGCTTGGAGAGCAGTTGACGCAGATTGCCGATCAAACTCAGTCATATGTGCTGTTGGGATATTGTTAAGCCCTCCCGGCCTAGCTTACCCAAGAGTGCTGCACTCCTGTACAGTTTCCCATAGAAGGGCTGAAAGAACCTATCAAAGATCTGAGGTGTAGTATATAATGGAGACACTGAGCCTAAAATTTTAATCTAACTAACAGAAAATAGAACGTTTAGCTGGTACAACGAGAGGTCACGTATCTGAGTGGATAGATCTGAGTGAAGACTTTACAAATGATACTAAGCATAAGTGAGTTGAGAAGGGTTTTCAAGATACAGATAGATATTATCAAAGTGT
>JABUQX010093366.1:45000-59599 GCA_015478945.1 Trachelipus rathkii | reverse complement strand
GCCGTCAACCCTTAAAATTGGAGAGCGTGTGTTAGGATCAGAGAGTATGATCGTATGTAAATAGTCCATGTGAAAAAAAAAAGACAAAAAACAGAATCCGAGAATATACTGATCGGAGTGCTGTGAATAGAGCATAAGCATTTGCCGTAGATGAGTAGAATGATATATTGAGAGTTGTAACTATGAGGTACTATATATAGAAACACAACCGGAGATTAGTTATGAGTACGGGTTATATTATATAGTATATAATATATTATATATATATATAGGTAGTTTAATAGTTAAGTGAGAAAAGAGTAGAGAGAAAAAGTAGAAAAGGTATTAGGTATTAGGATTATATAGTAGGCACATAGTAATAGTATAGATTAATAGTGATTAGAATAGTGTGATATAGGTACTATGAGGTAGAATTGATTGGAAGGCGCCCACACGGGAACGGGAAGCTGCGGACAAAGAAAAAAATTTTCACAGGTAGCCTATAATATGATACATAAATAGACGTTTTAGTGTTCGTATGTGATAGAACCATAGAAATGAGAAGAAAGACAAGCATCCTATCTCAACAACACTGACATGATAGGGTCGATAACAGCGAAAAGGAATACATTTGTGGAATCTTGGGATAAAATATTAATGTACAGGAAAAATTTAGAATTAAAGAATGGAAACCCAATAGTGCCTTTGCTGCTAGTAGTAGTTATACCCATCGATTGGCAGGAGTAACGGTAGTCTCTCTCGCGCACTTCGGTGGGAAACTATCGGCGGTTAGGACTATTCCCCCCTCGGGAGGGTCTCGTCGGAACCCCCGCTCTTTTTGCGTATGTGGGGGCTGTCGCGGGCTGGTTCCTCCCGCCCCTCCCCTACGGAGGTACTGGGAAACGTGCCCCCTCCACCTGTGTTCCCGTTCGGCTCGAGCCCTAATGCCAGTATGTAATACCTTACAAAAATAATATTATAATTGCGCCCCGGTTAGAACAGGTAGAAAAAAAAAAAAAAAAAAATAAAAAATAAATTCACTTTCGACCTGTACCTAGATACATCTATTTAGATGTACATAGGATTAGCAGCCCTGCCTGAAGAAAAAAAAATAATATAAAAAATAAATTTTTTTTTTTGAATCTCGAGCTCCCGTTCGTGTAATGGCGTTAAGTAAAATCTTGTCCAGTGATATAATTTATATATAATATATTTAATAAAATATATATTAATAGTATATATTATATAATAATATATTAATATATTAATATCATAGTTATATAATGAAGTAGTATATAGAGAGCTTAACCTATGACAGTTAGCGCCCGTAAAGCGTAGTATTGAAATTAACCTTACGTGTGTAATGGTATAGGGTACGTGTATCGTGACGTGGGCGTAATACTGATGGTAACATCAGTATGCTATAGCCTAAGTATATATACTTTATAGTGAGATCATATTAAGTGTTACGCCAGTACTACACAATATGTATTAAGTGAGAGACTAGCATATATAACTAATAGTTACTACATACACCCGTTACTAGTAGTAATATATCACTATAACACTAGTCCAGAACAGCTCATACTCAGTAATATACATCGATGAATTATACCTATATGGGGTATGAGTATATATATAATTAGTGAGGTAAAGTAGGCATTAAGGTATGTAGGTAGGGTAGTAATATATATAGGTGTATATGTTTAGTGCTCCTAGGACCGTAGGTAGTGGTAATGGAGGTAGTATGGTACGAGGGGTAATATAATATATAGGACCGTGGAGTAGGGTATAGTTATTAGTGGATAATAATGACTATCCGGTGAAGTATATATATATATATTTATATGGAAGGGGACATAGTGCATCCAAAAATTGATGAGAAATGTGGTACCATTGTGTGGGAAGCGTCACTACGGATAATAAGAATACCCCTATACTACTTGATATCGGTAGATGTATATGAATTAGTTATATATATATAAGTAGGTTATGGGTAAAAATGGCTAGCAAGAAAGAGAATAGGTTGAGTAATAAAGTATATATCATGTGATATGATATATGATAGGGTCGAGCTTAGGTATTATAGAGGATAGGAGGAATATATAGTATATATATTATATATATAATATATATATATATAGATATATATATATATATTATACATCACTATATATTTTTATTATATAGAATATATATATACTATATACGTATATATAATTATATATATATATATATAGATTATATATATATATATTATATTATTATTATATACTATACGCCTATAGTATAATATATAATATAGTATATATAATAGTATATATATATATATATATTATAATTATATAATATATATATATATATACTATATCTTATTATAATAATATATACAGATATATATATATACTATAGTGTTATAGACTTATATATATAATATATATATATTATATATATATACTATGTTCATATATACTTATACTATATATATAAGTATAATATATATATATATAATAGATATATATATATACTATACAGTATATATATATATATAATATATAGATATAATATATATAATATATATATATAATATATATATATATATATATATACTATATATATATATAATTTAAATAATAAATTATAAATTAAAAATTTTATTATTTAAAGAGTGGAAATTGAGCTCTAATGTATAGAACGTGACCTATAGAAAGGATTAAAGTAAGACTAATATGTAGATAATAAATAAGAGGTTAGTACATTATACTAGTAGTATATGATAGTAGAGAATATATAGATATGTATTTGGAGTAAAAATATCTTTTATTTGAGTTTTTTAGACTTGTTGGGTATACAAGTATAAGTATGGTTGAAATATAGGTAGAATGTGTTTAAGATGGTGTTTAAGAGTAAACCCAAGGGCACTCCATCGCCTTGTATGTGTGCGTGGCCCCTTCAAGTCTCATCTCTGGACATTCTTGAATGGAGTAAGTTCCCCGTTATTCCACACCATAAACGACTGCTCTCAAGACAAACATTACCTCTCTTCATAAAGAATTAATTAATCAATATGGACTTCAATCAATAGTTATCAAACGCAAATGAAAAGTATGCGTGATGACATTGCCAAAACATTGCCTTAACCGGCAACGCCCCCCCCCCCTAGGGATTGATTCGAACCGCCCTCTCGGTTGGTTGGTGGTTGAGCCGTCAAGGACATACCGACATGTTTTGATCAAGGTCTTCTTCATTACATGTTCGTAAACATCGCGTTCTTTCCTCTAATTTTCACGGTGTGTGATTGGAGCATCACCTCTTCCTCATCTAAGACCTCATATTTTTTTCTTACATCCGAAACTTCAAAGTGTTTTGAACGTCTAATGAGTATGCGACCTCGAATTTGTTCCCTCTTACTGTAGGAGTCCAATACCCAATGTTCTGGTATCAAAGCGGTAGGTTTTGTGCTTATGTTCCAGAAGGCGACCGTTATTGTCTCTCGTATCTGTAAATTGGAGTTCTTCCTAATTTTCTTCGCTTGTTGCATGGGCAAGTTATACTCACAACACTACTAATATGTCTCTGCTTCATTTATAAATCTGCTCCCTGTACCTCAAACTGACTTATCCCTAAATTCCCTCTCTCGAAATCATCATTCTGTGATTTCAACGTCGGCATGTCACCGCCGTGGCGCATATATCCTGGCTAATACTGCAAGTAGAGCTGCGTGATACTCTCTTCACCATATCTTCCTATCGGCTTTGGATGACCTTCAGAAGTTGGGCAACTCCACGCTCGTATCCCTGATCGACTGGGGAGAAATAAACCAAACATTTCTAAAACCATTTTTTAAACTTCCATTCTTCCCCTATATTTTGCTAAACTCTTTCCTCCTCTTGAGTAATTTGATCACCCTGCTTATTCTCTGCTTTTCTATCTTCTCAAGTCATGTCGCGCGAGGAAGTTTGGAACTTGTGAAATGTTATCCTTCGAGTGGTGAGGCGGGTCCCTCGGAGTGCTGCCAAAGAGGCGTGCAGATAGTTGATTTTCTTTCTATTGGAGGAGTACCATCCACATTTATTACTTCAGCTTAAACCAACAGACCTTCTATTATATCGTCTTTCCATTCTTGGCTGAATCAGCGCACAGGGAAGCTATTCAGAAGTATCCTCCTTTAAATACGTCATCCCCAATTCTTCATCCTTAATAATACTTTCATTACCGAATCGGATCAGAAAAAATCTATTTTCGTTGACAATTTAGAAAACCTTTTTCCGTTCCTAGATAACAATGTATAAGCATATTTATATTCGTTCCTCTGCTCAGCTGTTGAATCTAATTTCAATCTTAGGTTCGAGTTTAACGTGCAACTTATTGCGCTCCTTCTCGCCACCACCCCCTCCGCAACTCATTTACGCCCTACGTTATTAATTTTTACGAAAAGGTGAAAACAAAAAAATGACGGGATTTCTTTCAGTTAACACTAAGTAGGCGTACGGATGCTTGATATGTATTATCTGCCTGGTGTTTCTTGCAGAGTGTTACTGTAGAGTGTCTGTGAAATTTGATTACAGATACTCGTTTTACTCTTAACACTGTTCAAGAATTTATTATTGTATCGGTTATTGCTGGAATTTTCTCAAAGATGTTATGGTATGACAATGACTTGATTTACGTGAAGAATTGGAACTCATCAAGGGTAAATGTTTCGTCGTAACTAAAAATATGAGAAATGATTGCGTTATACATAGAAGAACGAAAAGCCTACTAGAATTATGATAAAGCAAAAATCGATTGAGTTGCTGGATCTGTTGTGAGGTTTATGAACGCTGGATACGGAACAATTCAGAATTTACCCATGATAAGTCATATTACAACTGTCGCTGATATATGAGAGTGTGAATTCATTGAAAGGTGATGAAATTTAGTAAACTTAGGTACTACAATTATTTCGTTTTGAACGATTAGCACAGGCATATTGTCCTGTGGAAGGACATTCAAGAAGCGATAAAATTTCTTAGAAGTTATGTGAACGAGTAGAAGACTCCGAGTATGCTTTTTAAGTTGTGACATTTATTTCGTAAGCTTTTCGCCTCTTGTTATTAAACCACTTGTTTGTAGTAACTACAGTTCTTTCGGATATAATTTCGTTATGAAACAATTGTATGAGTAATGTGGAAGACCTTAAATGATACAATTCTTTAAAAAATTATTAGGAAGAGTAGACTCGAGGTAGTTTATTGAGCGGCGACATTGTTGGATTTAACCACGTGACATTAATTAATAACAATTTGTGTAATCACAGTTTATATGAGTGATTGAGAAAAGATAAAAGAACTGCTAATGCTGTGTGTTGGAAATTTCTATAACACTCGAATGTCTTTTCACCTCCGCTCCAATGTGAACAAGTTAGCCTGAGGCCTGTGCTGCCCGACCTGTTTTGATTCGTTGGCTCTGTAAAAAGATTTGTTCCTTGACTGGCCGGATGTTACAATGTTCACCACTTACAATTGACTACCTGGGCAAGATACCCAAACTTTTGGGCTCGGGCCGAGCCTAAATTTCCGCCCCCCCTAAAAATGGACATAAAATCGGAATTTTCAGCCAGATGTTGGCAGCCGTATATAAGACGGCGCAAGAAAAGTAGCTTGTTTTTTTCGCCCTCTAAAACGTTGTATTCCGGTGTTTTTCTGTGTCTATTTACAGATTGATGTCAGAAATATTTCAACAGAAAGAGAAAGAATTATAAGCCGCGATGGTTCTTGACAGTTCTACGGTTCGAAAGACTTTCCAGAATTATGTGGCCCGAAATTGATTGTCGAACTTGAAATGGATGCAGGTAGATAAGGTCCTGTATCTAACAATAGGTTACAGAGATAACTTTCAGATTTTTTGGTTTCGTGCTCAGCGCTTGTACCAATTTCCAAACACCAATTTTTTGAATTTTGAAATGATAAAATTGCGATACTTTTTTCTGCGGGCGAAGTGGATGAAATTGTCAGGGCTTATGTAGTCGGGGAGATGCACATTTTGTTACTTAGATCATTGTTCAATGGTATTGCATTAGTTTTTGGATTGTTCTGTGGAACGAATTTAGTCAACAACAAAAATTTTCGAAAATTTGTTAAAAAAATATATTTGAGTATACACAAAAATGTATGTAATATTAAAAAAGATGCATCCCCGATTAACATGTATGTTACCCTGAAATCTGTCATCCCACTTCGCCAGCGACCGAACAAAAGAAAGAATGGTATCGCAAATTTTTCATTTTGGAGTATCCCCCCTAAAAAAGATTGGTTGTGGAAATTGGAACAACGCTTGAGCACAAACTCAAAAAATCGAAAAAGTGTTAACTTTTTTAGATAATGGAGCTATCTATGCATATTTCAAGTTTGAAGTCTTTCAGAGAAAAAAATTCTGGAAGTTAATACGAAGGAATGTCCAAAAAACATTGGATTTTGAAAGTATGGAAAAATCTGAATAGAAGACTACCAGACACAGAAAAAAACACCGGAATACAACGTTTTAGAGGGCGAAGCAAAAAAAGATACATTTTGGTGTTTATATATTCAAAATCGGCCTGAAAATTTCCGAATTTTATGTCCTATTTTTAGAGGGGGGGATGGTGGGGAGGGAAATTTAGGCTACACCCGAGCCCAAAATTGGCATTCTTGCCATTATTGTTCTCTGAAAATTTTAAAACTATTTAGTGTGGGTATTGCGAAAATAAAAGGGTTGGAATTTTAAATATTAAGTATTTGGTGAAGTAACTTGATACAACTTATTATATTTTAAAAACGTTGAATGTTCCCCCTTCATCCTTCCATTGAAATTGCATGATTGGTAATGTTAATATATTCACTCAAAGACGAACGATAATAATAGATATATATATGATAATGATATATAGAATATATATATTATTTTATTAGTATATATAGATATATAGTTATATATATATATAAGGGTATGCTAAATATAAGTATATATTATATAGATATATATAAGAGTAGTATATATGATTATAGATATATATATATTACTAATAAGTATAATAATATATATATATATGATATTATATTATATATATAATATATAGTATATATATATATATATATATAATAAATATATAGGGTGATCAAAACCTCTGCAGAAAAAACTCGGAGGCTGATAGGGAAGAAAAAACGGATGAAGGAACATTTATTGGGTAAATACCTATGTTGTTATTGACGACTATCGTTAAAAGTCGATGATAGTGAGAAAACCCACGTGATGTTGGTTGACGCGTCACTTCGGTGACCGGGAGATTTTGGTATTCTAATGTTATGTATGTATGTGTGCGTGCGTACTATTCTGTGATTACTCGAGGTTGGAGTAGAGGTATGCAAGTAAGAATATTTGTAAGCAACGTATGTGTTTGACGCTGAGGTTGTAAAAGCAAAACAATGGCGTAGCTTGTTATGAAATTCATTTTTTTACTGGGGAAAATTACAGGAGACGTGTTCAAAGTGTCTGCCCTGCTACCTGATTACATTCGTACACCTCGCCGTGCCCATTGCCTGGCAGGTCGTCAAGATCGACATGCCCTCACTGTGTCTTTGATCAAACGCAGTGAATATTCGCTGTAATCAGTTCCTCTCTTGTGTTGACTGGGTTATGTACACAACACTCGTCACATGCCCCCAAAGAAAATAATCTAGGGGCGTGAGGTCGGGCGACGTATCTTGCAGGCCATGCGCAACAGGGTCCCCCGCTCCTAATCCATTCAGTTTAGACTGCTGTTCATGATGGCGGTCCGTACTTGGTGGCTTGAAGTGCGCTGGATCGCCATCATGTTAGAACCACATGTCTCCTGCGGGAGGTTCGCAAGGGGCTACTGAGCTGGCGAAGCCATGGTCGTGGAAGTGTTGCAGGTACGCAGGATGCCATCAAACGGATGGAAGGAGTGATGACAATCCCAAGAAGATAATCCCAGAAGAGATTCCATACCCCAAGATGGTTCGCCATAAATATTATACGGTAGCTGAAACTACTGTATGATACATTGCGTGGGATTGTCCTCGTATCCCATATGTGGCTGTTTCTGCTGGTGAAGTAGCCATCACGTGTGTTAAAGCAAGCCGCCTCACGGGTAAACAAGACATGTGCAAGGAAAGCCAGATTTATTCGATTGGGCTGCCGTTGGCAGAAACCACCGGCAAAATCGCACACGGTGCCGAAGTCAGTTGTGGCCAAGTACTTTATACGTTCTGTAAAGTGGTATCTAATAGCGGGTAGGCTTTGCCGTATTGCTTATGCAGACCGAACCACAGACGGACTGATTTGAACCCAATGGTCGGCAATGGGCAAAATTGACGCCTTTGCTAGTCGAAGGGTCGTGGAGACTCTCTCAAGCACCCTCTTCTTAAACGCAGGGTCTCGTATTACGTGGTCTTACACCAATGCACCCGGGACGAAGGGTCCCATTATCTCGAATGGCGGCTGGATGAAGTCGAGCAAAATTGTGTGGTTGGGGGTGATTCGGTGTGGAAAACCTCGGTTCCACAGGTACATGAGGTGCGCTCTTCGTCCATTTCCGTATCGCCGGCACTCGTAACACATGTTCAGTTGCGAGTTAATGAGGAAGAGTGTAGTGATCTCATTCAGATAATCGATGCGCAGGTACGACATGAAACTACTGCAGTTATCAACGATGAATTGGGCAAGGCAAAGGATAGTTGTTATTGCCACGGTTCGAAAGACGTTAAGCGCCAATGACACACATGTACGCACGCCAACAAACACATGTAAAATTGAAGGTAACCGTAAAGGTCACGGGTAACCTACAATGTGCGGACGCGTCACATAACTAAACCATAGCTGTACCTTCATATCGTCCGTAACTCTTGAACGTATGAGCGTCATACGAACAGATAGAGTAATTTAACAATAAATGTTCCTTATCGTTTGCTCTACCAGCCCTCCGAGTTTGTCGCAGAAGAGGTTTTGAATCATCCCATATGTAGTATATATATATAATTATATATATACTATAATAAGGTATATAAATGATGTATATATACAGTTATAATATATATATATATAAGTATATATTATATATATATATGTTATATATATATATGATAATAAATATATACGATATATATATATGATATATATAATAATATATATATATATATATATATATATATATATATATATTTATATATATATATATATTTATATTATATATATATATATATATAATATTGTAGTATATATATAATATATACTATAATATTAATAATATATATTATATAATATAATATATGTAATATATTATTAATATATATAATAAATAATAATTACATAAATATATATATATGATATAATATATATAGGAATATTATGCTATATGAGCTTATAGTTTATTATATATATATAATAGTATATATAGACTATAATATAATATATAATATATAAATAATAATTGATATAAGTATATAATATTATATATATATATATAAATATATGTAATATATATATATATATATATATTTATATATATAATATATATATATATATATATATATATATACTATATATATATATATACTTATATATATATATATATATACTATATATATATATATAATATTATATATATGACATATATATATTTATATATATATTATAATATATATATATAATACTTATAATATAGTATTATATATATAATAATATGTATTATATAGTAGATATAAATATATATATAATACTATATATATTAATCATATAAAATAGTCTTATTATATATATTATAATATATATATATTATATAGTGATGCAGGTAACATCGCGCTCGCGGAGCATCCGCAACATTATAAAAGGATCCGCAGAATCCGCATTCGCGCTGTCTCCCTGCGGATGTTGCCGCGGATGTTTACTGTGAGATTGATAAAGCAATTTTATAATTATAGAATACTTTAAGATGAACTCTGAAAATTGAATTGGAATAATTGGAAAATTAAGTTGAAGGCAATTCAAAAAAGGCCTTGACTATTCTATATCTTACCATTGTCAAAAAGACGTTCCAATCATCGCTGGAAAGTTACATTTCATATGATGGAAAAAAATGGTATTGATCAAATAACCTCTTGCGTTGTACGCCAGTTCGTATTTCCAAAGTTAACATTCTTACAATGTGAATAATGACATCATATCACACTGCATTAAGCTATTTTGAAACCTATTGAAGAAATTACCGAAAGCTCAGCGCCTCTGCAGGCTCATGTCTCCGATGTGTAATACCAATTAATTAGATCTCAACTGCTAAGAAGCATTTTGAACCATCTTCAAATGAAAATGATGAACGGTTTTAAAAAGAATGAAAGATGTAATGAAACTAGAAAAGGCTAGAAAAACGCTTTGGTTTCTAGTGAAATTAATGACCCATCGAAAAATTACCTATAGCCAGCTTAATTCAGATCGCCGCTCCGTAAGGGCAAGTTTTTTGATTGAACCACAGGATATTTAGAACAATGTCAAACCGTCACTTTGTGATTGCAGTTGAAAACTTCAATACGAACAGTCTATTAATATCGCAACCAGTGTTTGAAAGAAAAAAAATCGAAAATCTACAGAACAAAATAGATTCACTGAAAAGGAATATCTACGTCCGAGCTGAGTGATGAAGAAACCACACGAACAATTACAAAAGATGTAGTGCAAATGTGAAAACTATTCACCAAGCAAAACGACTAGATACAAATGGAATGATCCTTATCAGTTAGGTGAAAAGGTTAAGCAATGGTTGTACCCAATGCTTTAGTAAACTGCAAGGAATATTAGCCTGTATCCACCACAACATATTGTTCCAAGTGAAAGAGTATTTAGCAATGCTGAGCTAATATATGTATTGATAAAGAGAAAAGACTGACTTCTCAGAATAGAAACAGAACAGAAAAAAATTGATGTTTCTCAAGTATAGCAACCTATATTTTGATCAATACTAGATGCAAAAAGTATAACAAGTCCATTGTAAAAATCTACTTTCCATTAAGTCCGGAGGTTGGGTGGTATAGAGGATAAGAGTGTGGGATAAATAATAATTGAGTGGTCCACCGATCACGCATCCCCCATGCGTAACACAATTAATATTCATAAAGTGTATATGGTGATGGCTAAACCTCGAAATAATAATATCACTGATAAATATAATATATAGGTATATAATTAGGTAAAATAATATATATATATAATTAATATAGTATATAGTAGAATATACTATAATTATATAGTATAGTATATATATATATATATATATATAATTATTATTATAGTACTTATATAGTATATATATATATATAATATTAAGTCGATATAATATAATATATTATATATATTATACATTAGTATATAGCTATATATGTATAAGAAGTATATATCTATGATATATTATATAATTGATTACTATAATATAGGCTATTAGATATATTATATATCAAACAATCCGCATCCGATCCACCATCCGGCGGATGTTAAAATCAAAACAGTCCGCATCCGCATCCGCATCCTCGGATGCGAAAAAAATGACCCACTTGCAGAATTGTACTATATAAATTATATATATTTAATTTTTTTATTTAATAAATTACTGAAACTTTTTAATATAGATAAGTTTATAAATTTAAATAAAAATTCCAGTTTATTTTAATATCTTATTTTATAGTTATTTTTAAAATATAAATTTAATTAATTTTTTTTAATTTATTTATATATATAATTATATATATATATAGTATAATATATATATATGATAGTATAGATTATTAACTATTATAAGGTGATTTAACAGATCTCAAAAGAAACGGATTTTGTAAAATGGGGCATCAGCTATCTTTCAGATAATCTAAACAAAGATTCAATGACTGCAACCATGTACGACAAATTTGAGAGTCAGTGTTTACACCTGGCATATTGGACAACTCCGATGACATAAAAAAGCATACGTTCAAAAGTGTTGTCTGCCCTTTCTGACTTTTCATTTAAAGTTCTAAAAATGTTCATGCGTGAAACATATCACTTCATAATCCTGCGTGGGTATCTTAATAATATATATATATATAGTAATATATATATATATATTATAATATATAATCTATATATATATATAATATATATAGATAATATTATAGTATAATAATAGTAAGAATTATAATAACTTCTATAATAGGTATATATAATATATAATAATAATATAAATATATATAGTATATATTATATAATATATAGAATATATATTATATATGGCCAAACTAAAGAAGTTACCCGCATTATATCTCGAAGAAAACTAATATAAGTAAAAGAAATCTGATACCATATATGGACTCAGCGTATTTGAAATTTGTTTTGCAAAATGACAAAATAAAAAAATTTAACTTTTTTTTATTTTTTTATAATATCTTACAAACTACGATAGGTAGAATGAATATAACTAAGTAAACATATATGAATCAGCGTATTAAATTCTATTTAAGGGCGCTCGAGCGAACGTGTGGGACAGAGGGCAGGGGACGTTTCCATACCCCGTAGGGAGGGCGGGAGGAACCCCGCGACACCCAAATACCAAAGAGCGGGGTTCCGGAAGACCCTCCCCGGAGGGGGGAAATATAGTGCCTATCCCGTCGTCCCCAGGAGGTCCGAGAGACCCGACTCTTTGAACATTCTTTGCGGTTTTACCCTGGGGTATTCTATTACTCTCCAAAAAAATAAAATCTTTTCTATAATACATGTTTCATACGCTGATTCTAAATAGTTATTAGTTTCTTGTACCTATCGTAGTTTTTGGTGAAAATAATAAAAAAAAAAAATACCAAAAAATTCAAAACATTTTTTTGAAGAAAATTTTCATACGCTGATTCCATATATGTAATCAGTTTTCTTGTACCTATCTTAGTTTTCGAGTATCATGCGGGTAACTTCTTTAGTTCACCTTATATATTTTATATATATAATAGAAATATAATTATATATATAACTAATATATATTATGTATATAATATATATATATATATATATATTATATATATATATATATATAATATATATAAATATAATATAATATATATATATTTATAATATATATATAATATAATAAAATATATATATAATATATATATATATATATATATAAAATATGTATAAATATTATATAATATTATAATAAATATAATAATATATATATATATATATATCATTATATATATATAATATTATAATATATATTATATATATTATAATATATATAATATATATATAGATAATATATATAATATATAGTTAATATAATTATAATAATTAGTAGTAATGAGATATATATAATATGTATATATATGTATGTAAAATAATGGATGATATTGAAGGCTCATTTTCTAACCCTTCGATCTAACGCGCGGGAGACGTTTGCGTCGGATCTAACGCGCGACTCACGCTTCGCGGAGCGTTAAAAACGTACCGCTCAAATTTTGTAAAGAAGCTATATTAGCATGCCCCTTGTGTAATTAGGTCCCTTTCTGGTGTATTGAGCCATTATTTTTAAAAATTATGTTGGCTAATACTATTTTTTAAAATTTTTTTAACACATTGCTTGGAGTATTTAAAAAGTTGATTTGCAATAGATTACTCTGAAGGTATTAGGCTATAAAAAGACCAAGTAGTACAATCTTGTTATTCGTCTTTCATATTGGTAGTTTAGTTTTTAGATTTCGAGGATATTTCGTTAATATTTATGTACGAATAAAGCCTAAAATCCAGTTGGTTAGGAATTTTATAGGTCTCTAAAATGCGATATTTTGTATGGTAATTTTTTTTATTTTTTATGTTTTAATGTTTTACATGATAAGCTTCAAAATGGAATAAATCAAGATAAGGAACACAGCAATACAAGAAAAAAAATATTAACAATATTAATATAAAAAAAATGCATGATTATTATGATAATAATTAATACAATAATAATCAATAATCAATAATAATAATTAAATAATAATAATAAAACTCAATAATAATATAATAATAATAATAATGTATAAATAATTAATGATAATTAAAATAGTATAAAATAATAAAAATAATATAATAATTAATAATAATAATTTTCTCCTTTTTGGCTAATATATATACATATATTATTATAATATTATGATTGTCAGCACACCCCTGAGCACTTGACCTCCTCTGTATAATGTTTCTTGCAAAGGTAAGCCCCACACAGAATGCATACCTTTGACACTTTCGGGGCAGGCTTTATCCCATCCCTCTGGCATTTTGCGCACAGTCTTCGAAGCCTGTCCCCAGGAGGGATAATAACCTGCTGTGGTGGTGGTGGTGGTGGAGGTCGTACCTCTGGGTAAAGTGTCATTATAGATCCCTTTATCAGCAAGCTGAGGCTTTTATTCTTTTCGAATCTCCGGATGGCATGTGGTCTTATAAGTTCTGTTGCTAATGTTTCATAGAAGTTTATTCGAATGCAATGTTTTCTTTTCTGCAAGTCCTCAGCTATGTTTGGATCTTTGATGGAATGAAGGAGATATGCATTCAATGTGCAGATGTCTAGAATGGAATAGAACCATGACATGGTCCA
>JABUQX010093366.1:22500-30000 GCA_015478945.1 Trachelipus rathkii | reverse complement strand
TAACAAAGTTTTTTTCGAGAATATTAGATAGACTAACTTGTTCATTCATATTTTGTGATTCTTAATATATATATATATATATATATATTATATATAATATATATATATATTATATATTATATATATATATATATATATATATATATATTATATTATATATATATATATATATATTATATTATATATATATATATATATATATATATATACTATATATTATAATATATATACTATATATATATATATATATTATATATATATATATATATACTATATATATATATATATATATATATATATATATAATATAATATTATATATTATATATATATATATATATATATATATAATATATATATGTATAATAGTATATATAGTATAATATATATATAGTAACAAATAAATCTAAAGAAGAAAAAATTAGTTTCACTTTTCAAAAGAAACTTTATTTAGATTAAAAGTTTCCTAAATATTTGTTGATCTATATTATATTGTAATTTGTTAAAAAAAATATTTACTTATACTTTTTCCAATACGGCAAAATTATAATACGTCTGCGAAAATTTTACATCCGCGAGAATATGAACAAACCAACTGTACGACATTAAGCTTTAAACTTTTCTGGCACCATATTATAAGTTTTCTTTTTATTATTAGGGAATTTTAAATAATATATAATATATTATATATATATATATATTATATATATATATATATTATAGTATAATATATATAATATATATGCTAATATATATAATAATATATTATATATATTATATATAATAAATAACAAAAAGTTAGTTATCGCCCACTGGAACTCAGGTAATCTTCTATGATACATAAAATAGATGTTAAATAGGGAGAAATCATTTATTTTATTCTCCTAGTGGTCTAGGGCAGTGGTTTTCAAAACTGGGGTGCGCCCGCACCCCCTTGGGGTACGTCTGGAAATGCAAGGGGGTGCGCGACAAGCGTGAAGAAAACCTTAAATATCTTTTATTTATAATAGTAATTATATATAATATATATAATATATATATATATAATATATAATAATATATTATATATATAACTATATATATTATATAGTATATATATATATATATATATAATATATATATATATATATATTATATAATATATTATATATATATATATACATGATAGTGAAAGGATAGGGGTGCATGGAATCTATTTTTTATTCTTGGGGGTGCGCCACTAAAAAAAGATTGGGAACCACTGGTCTAGCTATCAAATGAGGTTAGGTTAGGTCAGGTCAGGTCAGGTCAGGTCAGGTCAGGTTCATTTTTCTTTTTTAATATTTCTATCGCACAAACTTCTCCTTACAAAAATCTATTACAGTCATGTTTGGGCATAATCAAACCACGGAACCACATTGCTTTTGCCACTTCATCGGTTAACAAAATTTTCTTCCAATAATGTTAGATGGCGAACAATGATAAAATGAAACTTTAATTTCAACACACTTTTTTTTTTACATTTGCGTCGACACTTTTTTTCAGTTAATATAAAAAAGCTAATAAATCAGTATCATTAACACGTATTTCATAAATAGTATCAAAAACATTTTTTTTTAAACAATTCAACAACAACCTCCCATTGTACTGTCATAAAATAATTACTGAAGTAGACACACAGAAAAAATGGAGTAAATTTTCACATAAGGTCGTAAGTAAATTCCCATGCCAGACGTACGAATAAATAGAATGTTTTAAATTTATTATTTTTTTAATTGTTATATCGCAATTTTTATTATTAATCTTAATTTTATAATTTAATACATTTTGTGCCTTTTAAATAAGGGAATTTGTGATTATTTCTAACATGATAAAATAATTTAATTTGATTTATTGCCAACATTCACTCTCATAATATATATATTATTTATACTATATATATTACTCGTATATATATATATATAGAATTATATAGCATATAATATTATATATATATATATTACATTTTATACTATAACTAAAAAGATAATTATTTTTATTTGTAGGGTAAACAACTAATAAATCTTTATATATATATATATATATAATTATAGAGCCCCTCACACGAGGCAGAAGCAAGCCAAAGGAGAGAAAATCTTCTCACATTCTCCTACCCGACCAGTTGACGAACCTGGGAACCCTCGCTTTGTTATTGGAGTGATGCTGCCTCTAATCCACTGAGCTCAATAAGCTACACTTCAATCTGACATATATATATTCTCAACACTACATAAAATAAAACTAATATATTATGTTACATTAGTCTTGATAATGGCATTAGTCTTTTTGGTCATAATAACTCGTTGGGATTCCCCAACATTTGTTCGAGTTTTCAATGGTATTATGATAGAAATGGCACAAACGTTAGGGAATCCAGATAATCTTCCGATTCTCAGTGACAAATTTATGATATTTCTAGAGCAGTTCTAACTATTATATATAATTACTAGCAGCGTCCTAAAGAATTTATATATAATCTTTCAAACGGCCATCCAACTAATTTATAATCTTTCAAGCGGCGTCCCAACGAATATATAAGCTTTCAAACGGAAACTTGACAACCTCTTTCAAGCGGCAAAATACAAATGATTAAAAAGGCGAAAAAAATGAAAAAATTAATACTATATACAATACAATTAATACTATATATCAACTACGTCACAAAATCAGCAATCAAAGATAGTTTATATAAGATTAATTGTAAGTGTTGTGAGCACTGAAAATAATAACATAATAATTATAATTATTTTCTATATGAACTAAAGTAAAATTTCAAAAAAATATTCTTTACTTGAACATAATCTTAACAATGTAACAATATCGTTATTATTATGTGTATTTAATTATAACTTATTAATATACTTTAATATTATTAATATATATTTAAGTAGACATATAAAGCAAACTTATAGTTTTTATATACTGCGAATATTTTCCTAAGTACTGCACGCGGTGTGAGCTGCCAGGCAGAACTAATGGTAGTATTTATGTACAACGTATATATAATCTACACAGAATATAATACTCCTACATGACGAAGCTTACCTGAGATCCTACAATCTTACGCAAGAACAGGATAATTCATAAGTCGGTTACTCAAAACTAGGATAAAGGTTCCTCCTGTGATCCTGTAGTAAGTTTGGTACCCAATCAAATACCAATATAAAGGCTATTAGAATAATACGGCGTCCAACGTAGTTGGTGCCATTTAGTCACGTATAAGTGGTGGCCTTCAACCTTATCACGTGGATGCTAAATCATCATGATAGAATAAATTACTCATGTGATATTATTAAGTTATCCCACTTTTAGTTAAAAAATTTGGCACTTCTAAAAAAGAGGTTTAAAATGATCCCTCTCCCTTCTAAAAGACCATACTCTTATTATAGTATTTCCAGTTGTTTCCGCTATCACGCTTCACTGTAAATCTCATAATTATAAATATCTGCTAATCACCCCTCAGTCAATGACTCTCCATTCATAATGATTTTTGGAGAAACCATACCACGTTCCAATTATACACTGAAACTAAATAATTTATACTTTAATTTAATTTATTCTTACCTTTCACCTCACTGAACCGCCAAAGTTACTGCATTGCTAATCACTATTTATGATGTTGACTACCTGTCAATCCAGTTGAGTAACTGATCATTTACGCCCAAGAATAGGACTCATATTGTGGGCTGGTTACCAATCATAAGTACGGCTGTTAAGTGGCCACTATATCACCATCATTCTGGTGGAAGAGGTTGTTTATTAGTCGAGTCTTTCCCTTTTGCATCAGCTTTTTCAATATCCCTGCTCCAAAAGTCCTCCTTGAGGTGTAGTATGAAATCACTTCACGGGATTAATGAGGGTATAAATAATCAAATCTATGCCTGCGTGTAAGGAATCATTAAATAAGCTTAAATCTACTCAGTGTGACAATTAATTGATACTATGATAATGAACCACCTATTGATGAATAAGTACTTAAGATTAATAAATCTAAATTATTATTATTTAATATTTAAGATTTGTGTGTTAAATTAAAAATATTTTAAAAAGCTGTTGGAATTGAAAGTACTCTACCTGTTCCGCATAATATTATAATAAAATCTTATTGTGTTCAAATTTAAAAATAAACTTATATTTAATATCTTAATCTCAAGATATCTTTTTCACGCTGGTGTTAATACCTTGTCTTGCTCTTCTGCTGGCTGAACTTGACCTGAAACTCTGCAATCCCAGAGACCATCTGAGCGCTTGCGAAGGGCTCACTCTCCCCTTGAACCTGGAGCGATAAAAACCGTCAGCCTTGAATAAATAGTATTATTATAATCTACCTCCTATTACAATATTGGCTGCTAGAGAATATGGATGAGGGAGAAGTGTATATGAAATGCGATATAATATCTGGTTAATAATCATATATTAATAAAATATTACATAATATAATAGTTAAGGGATTTATAAAATTAATTTGCCGTTTAATTAAATAACTAGTTTTAGTTAATATAAATAAAGTTATCAAAAGACTTTATTATATACAAGAAAGTTTGTTTAATATTCTTGTGTATTAGGATTATGTTACACGCTATATAAGAAAGTTATAATGCTATGATTTTTCTAAATTATTGAATTAATAATTACTTAACTAATCACCAAGCTGGGCTAAACGATGCGGCGTAATAATACTAAAAGCGGAGCGGGTCTCTTTAGAGAGTTGGTGTAACGCTGTCTGGGTGCTAAGATAGAGAAAGACCCCTTTAACTTTACCCCTAATTGCTAAGGCAGATGATTTACACTAATGGCCCAAAAATAAAGTGATGTGAATTCTATCTAGAGACATACCCGTATAAACAACTCAACTTTCTCATTTAGTTCCATTAACAAAAATTTTTTCAAAAGATGAGATAAACTGAACACATGTATACCAGATTTTATAATAAAATTTTTTTTGAATTAATGACTAAATTGGTAATTTTCTAAACATATTATTCAAGTAAGTTAATCATTCAATTAGTACAAATAATTTCAAAAAAAAAATAATTTTACTAGATTTTATTTTAAAGGATTTATAATATTGGTAAATTACTACTATTAATTAAGAATCTTTACTAACTTATTAACTTACATGTACTCTTTAGAAATCCATTTAGTAATTATAGTCATCTTTACTATTATAGCTATAGGAGGACGAGTTTGGTTTTTGGCTTTTATTGATACACACCTAGCATAGTGCACTACATAAAATTAATAAGATAATGTGACAAATTAGCTGTGTATTGCAATTACTCATATTGGATATAGGCAGATCTTCACTGCTGTTAATGCCTAAGGTTAATTTTTTTTTTTCTTCTCAAAACTGAAAACTTTTTCAGAAAAGTGTCCGGTATTTAAACTTTTTTTTTTAAATAATTACTTCTTTCCAGGGCTGTGCACAAGCTCTTCTTCTCCAGGCCTAACACACGTTCGTCTAACCTCAGTTATCTATATTGGAGACTGGGTCTAAACAGTGAACCAGGTGATTCTAGTTAAGATTATCTTTTGGGTTCCTTGCTCTCCAATAATGTCCATAGTTGGATCTTACTCATTTGGGATAACAACTCGATGAAGAGCGTGGACCTAGCCGTGATCTTAACTAGAGACTAGAGTGCTAGTTGTTCGTCTGTAAAAACACTGTCTCACTAGAGATACATACTAATAGGCGTTTTTTATGCTTGTGTTGCCTTTAGTCATTAATACTTTAAAGTCTTCAATGATATGTTTATTTAAATTTATTTTAATTAATTTTATGTTTAAAATAATTCTACTTTTTATTATACAAAGTTATTTTTTAATACATGATTAAGAGCAGCACGTATTTTATCAGTATTGCGCGTTGATTAGAATTATATCAAATCATAGATTGTATAGTATTAGTTATAGTATTAGATAAGTACGTAACAGATGAGAAATGATAATCGAAGCAATCCAAAATGGTATCCACATACTTGAAATTAGTTTAGCCTCAATAGGTCATTATAATAGTAGTTCAAATATAATAACAAAAAGTCAGTCAGTTTAAAGTTATAATTGATAATTACCGATGGAATTAAATTTATATACTCTATTATAGAATTTGAGAATATATGAGGGTCAATTATAAAATAATGATTTTTTATTGTTTTAGTTCTTTTTATTTATAATATAAAGACAGGCAGGTAAGAATAATCATTTTACCGGGCTTACTTCATATTAACAACTGAATATTAAGTCTTATGCTAGTTGAGTATTTTTTAATCAAATATAAACAAAGTCGTAGATATAGTATCCTTACTGCCTCTATATATATATATATATATATAATATTATATATATATATATATATATATTATATATATATTAATAATATAGTATATATTATATATTATATATATATATAATATATAATAATAATATATATATTAATTATGATATATTATATATCATATATATATATATATATATATACTATATATATAATATAATATATATATAATATATATATATATATAATTATTATTAATAATATAATAATTATATAATATAATAATATATATAATATATTATACTATATAGATATATATATATATTAAATATATATATATATTAAAATATATATATATAATTATATATATAATATATTATCTAAATTTATTAGTTTATAAATATATATTAATATTATTACTATAGATAAATATAAGTGTACTTAGTAATATAGTATAACGTATATATATACTAATCAGTAATAAATCTAGTATATTTAAATCATATAGTTAACTTACTTATTACTTAGTAACAATAATAAACAGAGCTGAGGCGTTGCGCACCACACCAAGAATTGCGCTAATTACTGTCGTCATATAGCGCCTATGGCGCACTATCAATTCGTAGGCCAAAATAGGCTAGCATAGGCGCAACCAGTATTTTATCAAAAAAAGTAGCGGATTAAGCAACAAAGGCGCTGAGCGCTATGAACTCAATTCACTGGTGCGCCTAGTAGAACATGCGTCCTTATGATTCAGGAGGCCTGGGAAGCGGAGCAAGCAAAAAAATCGTTTTCCTTTCTTTTTTTATAAATATCCCTTTAAAAATAGTTAGTAAAACTTTATAGGAAAGACTTTTGCAAAATGAAATATAACAATTATATTAACAAATGTATGAGGTTCAAATAACATATTAATTAAATAATATAATATTATATAATATATAATTATAGTATATATATTAATATATATATATATATTATATATATATATATAATATATATATATTATATATTAATATATATATATATATATATATATAATAATTAATATATATATCATATATAATATATATTCCATAATATATATATATATATATGTCACTAATTAAATTACTAGATGAAATCATAAAGTTAATGATGATGGAAAATAATTGGAAATAATTTATATATAATAAATTATAACTATAAATTACATCTTACTATAAATCA